>CM058044.1:31154991-31313047 GCA_030169165.1 Centaurea solstitialis | reverse complement strand
TTCGGCTATGGGCGAATCATGTAGTGACACTTGTCCTTTTCTCATTACTGTAGCTAGTTAGCAACTTGTATAAATAGTAGTTTTTTCTTTGTAATCTGTGTGCACTTAATTGAATACAATTACATTTGAGCAATTTCTCTTCATCTTCACACACTTAAGCGTGTTCTTGGTCTTCTTACAACTGTAGTAACTAAATTCACTAGCTAGACTCATATTATTTAGTTCACTGTTTATTAGATCACACACATTTATCACTCATTCTTAGTTCTTCCGCTGCATATTCATTTAATTTGAGTACTACTTATGATTGAATCAGTTTCATAATCATCTAATGGGGATCCAACACATGTGTCATATTATTTAAAAATAAAAGGCAACAATCCAATCCAATCTTGGATTGGAATGTGATCAAGATCGACATTGTTCATAAATCTGAAAGTCTTTTTCATTTTTTGTTAATATCTCTTTTTGTCTTTTTGTTTGGATTGGATTGGAGAGGGCCACCGTTAAAGATAGTCTTATAAACACATTTTGGAAAAGTATTCAAAAGCCGTCGATCAAGAGAGAGAGAAGGGAGAGAATTTTTTAGAGAATTTTTTGGTTTCAAATCTAATGAATGAATATGGTTTAACCTTAATTATCTATTTATATTGAACACCTTCCATATAATAGATAATTACAATATACTAATTATTTATCTAAATGGAAACCTTTTTCTATTCTTCCAAGAAAAGAAATATAAATTAATTTCCAATTAATTCTTAGATAAATAATTAAACTAATTAATTAATCTGTTATATATTTATTTAACTAATAAATATATAATCCTTATAATTAATTCTAGAAACCTTCAACTTTGGTTTTTCTTACAGAAAATACCCAACTGATTTATAATAAACTATTATAAATCTAACCTCTCCAATCTGGGGTTATTTTACTTATTTGATTTACAGGTCCTCACAGGTGTGACCCCTCAAGTGTCTTATAACGTTGGATGTGCGATCACTGGTTTGTCAACTTCTGCACATCGTTTCTTACAGACTCCCACCTGTGCAAGTTGGCAATACCGGCTTTAGATTGCACTGACCTAAGGAGGCCCCTAGACATGCACTTAGGCTAACCAGGTTACAAGAACTCTTATACCCAGGTAGGTGATATAAACATCCCTTTAAGGAAACGACATTTATGAAACAATTGTTCATAAATCGAGTATAACTAGGCTTTTCTTTTTGCATCATGATATTTCATCTTTGAGTATGAGCATGGATAAAGTCAACTCTGAATACTCAAGATTATGTTTCTTGACTATCCGACTTCTAACTGATAGGTAAACGACAAGGAACAAATCAGTTCGTTTGGGCATGGCCATGCACTTCATCAATTCTTGCAGTCAGTCAAGAGGCCCAGAAATATCTCTCTTTGCAGAAGAGGTGCAAATCCCATCTTGCATATCTGCATTTGACACCACGGCTTCCGCTGAATCTAGTTACGCCACGTATGACCACCCTGTTACGGTGTGATGTTAGGACGCACTAAGTATTCAGTAGTTACCGTAATACCAAACCAAATACCTCGGGTGCTAAGGACAACCTACTATGAGATGTACTTATGACTAAATCCACGAAGTAATCTCAACCGGCAGATCACATCCGATATTCGCTACTCTATCGAATATCCATGCAGTTTTTGGTTTACACCACTTGTAGCTGTTATTCAACAAGCTGATCATAACTACCCAAAAACCCACGATGACTTTAAAGCCCTATTAAGTTCCCACCTTGATAAGTTGCCACAAATCAAGAATATCATCATCCGACTCTTGTGTTTCTTCTATGTTCACCTCTTGCTCCATCTCAACAAATCTCGAGCTCTATTTCCCTGAGCTCGGTCTTTTCCAAAAACAATGCAAAGATCTTCATAGTAAGGAAAGGTTTTGTTTTTCGATCTAGAAGCATCTTTATGAACCTATTTACAAACATTGTAGTTTATATAAATACTAAAAATGTAATAATTTAATGTAGTCACT
Source organism: Centaurea solstitialis (assembly GCA_030169165.1). Taxonomy (NCBI): domain Eukaryota; kingdom Viridiplantae; phylum Streptophyta; class Magnoliopsida; order Asterales; family Asteraceae; genus Centaurea; species Centaurea solstitialis. The sequence continues at coordinate 31,311,021 of CM058044.1, read as the reverse complement.
TCTTTAGTATATAAATATGGGTTTAGTTCCCCAAAATGTATCCAACTTGTCACCTTTTGCTATTGTATATAATGTACTTTAAAAATTACCACTTAATACATCATACTACTAAAAACCTAACATTTTAAATACTAAATGATTTGTAAACCCGGTAGCCGGTCATTCCGGCCACCTGGTCAACTTCTCCGGCGAGATTTTTTCGGCGAGACTTTTTCCGGCAAAAACCTATCTTCTCCGGCAACCTTCGGCAAGAAGCCATCTTTTTCCGGCGAGAATTTTAGCATGAACAAAAACCTCCATCTCCGACACCCACCATCTTCTCCGGCAACCTCCATCTCCGCCACCCACCATCTTCTCCGGCAACATCAATCTCCGCCACCCACCATCTTCTCTGGCGACCTTCATCAACCCTTTCGCAAACTCACCAGCTTACTCCAATCCGAAAACAGCTGTACATTGTCCGAAATCATCAGCATCGTTGCCAAAGAAAATGGTGGTCGTTGGGAAATCGTCGGAAAAGATGGTGGTTGCCGGGAAGTCGTAGGAGAAGATGATGGTTGCCGGGAAGTCGTAGGAGAAGATGGTGGTCGCCGGAAAAGTTGTCGAAGAAGAAGGTGGTGGTCGGAAAAGTCACCGGAGAAGATGGTGGTGGCCGGAAAAGGCGTCGGAAAAGATGGTGGTGGTGGCCGGAAAAGTGGTGGTCGCCGGAATGTCGCCGGAGAAGATGATCGGATGGCCGGAAAAGTCGACGGAGGGGGGGGTGACCGGCTAGTAACCTTTGATAGCAGGTCAAATACATCAAAATGTTAGGTTTTAGGTAGTATGATATATTAATTGGTAATTTTTGAAGTACAGTATATACACTAGCAAAATGCGACAAGTTGGATACATTTTGGGGAACTAAACCCTCTAAATATTATAATACGTACCTTGAGGTACGCCTCCCAAACCGGTTCCTCCGCCGTAACACATTTTCTTTCGGGGTCATAGCCAAACCCGCTCGTGTTTAAACCGTTTACCATGTCATACACACATTGCCAATCTTTTTTCATTGTTTTTATCTTCGACAAAATATGTGGAGTGCCTAAAAGCCCGGAACTTGGAAGTGATACTTTCAAGGCTTCCTCTAGATGTTGTAAGTAACCCAATTTGAAACCATTGTCGGCTTTAAATGTGCCCGTATTTGTCATATTCACCAACGTGTCGACTAGTTTTGATTCTTCATTAGGTGAGCAATTCCTATATTGTCGATTGTGGCTCGTCATACCTATAACGATTTAAACCAACAATAGAAAAACAAAAAATCCAATGATTAAAACAACAACAAATCCAACAATTTGAATAACAAAAAATTCAACAATACAAAACTCAAATTAACATCCGACAATTAAAACAACAACAAATCCAACAATTTAAATAACAAAAAATCCAACAATATAAACAACAAAAAATCCAATAAACATACAACAGATTTTTATTTAATTAGTTGCCCCTAGATGCAAACATAGATTCAGCTAAATTATCTCTAAACGTGGTCCGCTCGTTCAAAGTCCGAATTGAACTAATATTATCCACATCTTCATGTCCAAGATCTCCTGTTCATGCAATTCCAATTATCAAACTCTAAACAAAGATAGTGAAAATAGCATTGAAAGATACCATTCAACACAACACACATGATGTCTTCAAAAATGGTACAATAGGGAACCGATGTGATTGGTTCCGGTTCCTAAAATAGGGAACGGATCAAGACCGGTTCCAGTTCTCATTTTTTTGGAACCGTTACCCCGCCGGGTACCCGCTGGAACCGGTTTCGGGACCGGGTTTCTAAAAATATTATATATATTTGCTTACCTTATTATATAGTAAGAGATTCTCTAGTAAGTATATAATACACATTTTTATTTCACAGCTAGCATGCTAAAATCAAACATGTTTCCTTCTATCCATGTTGTAATTTAACTCAATGGTGTGAACAATTTTATTTTAGATGTAGTATAGTAGTATTAGAGCTAAGTAGAAAGTGAGTGATTAGATTTTGTGCGAATAAACTTTGGTCCCCGGCAGTTTCGGGACCGGTTCCAAAATATGAGGAACCGCTTCGGTTCCGGTTCCTTCATTCTAGAAACCGTTGGTTTCGGTTCTGGTTCCGGTTCCAATGAAAAAGGCCGGGTACCCGGTTATGCTCACTCCTAGTTAACCATAACTAGGCAAGCAAAGCACGAAGGATGGATCAAAATCAAAACATAAGGGAAAATATATACACCCTAAAAACTAATGCACCAAACAACCTGCACTCACCTTAAAACGAGGTGGCACGGCTGTGCTAACTGAACAATACAAAGTTCAGCATCATATCATAGAAATCATAACACCTCTAAGTTGTCTACAAACAGAATCAATAAACCATATAAAGTAGCAGCACATAAAAAGCACAATACAAATATAAAGTTGCAGCAAGAATTCATGCATTGTAACACCAAAAGAAGCCAAAACCTTACCTCCCAAATTCTTTAACTAAAGACATTAACAAAACTGAAAATTTTCAAGTTTGATACAAAATGAAAGAAAAGTAAGCCAACATTAAACTATTTTATAATAATCAATAACTAACACAAAATCAACTCAACAATCAAGAACACATCAATCCAGGGAAGATGCTATAAGCCCTAAAAATTAATGCCTCCACAAATTTATAGAAAAACTAACCCTAAATCGTAGTCCAACCAAACTACATATCATGAATAAATCAAGTACACTAAAAACCATAAAATGAAAGCATAATTGCAGATTATAAAAAGGAGAAGAAGAAATTAATTTCTCAAATATAACTGATAGTATAGAAGCTTAAAACAAATTAATTTCAAATTAAAACAAATTATTAAAACTAACCATCAGTTGCATAGCATAGAAAAAAAAAAGAAATCGAGAGCATCAAATTAATTTCAAATAAAATTGACACCAGCACTCTTGGACAGAAATCGATAAGAAGGAGAGAGAAGATGATACCTGTGGAGGAGTCTCCGGTAGGCAACGACGCAGTGGTGGTTGGCGAGGAAGAGCGGCGGTCGGCGGTTGGTCGATTGGAAGCAGTCGGCAGAGGGCGTAGATGGAGGCGAGGGTTGAAGGCGTATGATGGGGAAGAAGTCGTATAAGTTAGAGCAAGTAATGGAAGGGTAATTTGGTAATTTGGAAGAATCCCATGTCAAGGGATTTTAAAATCCTTCTAGGTATCAAATGAATTCAAATTCCTTCATTTGAGGGATTTTAATTTCTTCCCCAATTCCAATTCCTTTCTCTAAATCTTACCACACAGGAATCCTTGGGAATTGGATTCCAATTCTTTTAGATTCCCAAGGAATCCTGCATACCAAACGCGCCCTTATAATCATCTCTGTCTTTTAGCTGATATAAATATCTTTCATAATCACAATATAATTGATCAAGATAACATATATCACATAATTGCATATTAAGCATGGTTTTTGCTTTATTAACAATTTTAAGAAATTCTTGCAATTTATTTTCTGTAAGGTCTATACCTAAAAACATGGTATAAATTGCATCTAAATTTTTTTCAAAAGTAGTGATTGGATCTCTTTCATGAGTCCAATTGGTATTTTTAATAAAGCTATTAACAACACTTGTTGTCTTATGTTTGACCAATAATAAAGGTATTAATATCATGATAAGATTCATTAGTTTGGATTATCAAACTAATTTCTTGAGCCCGTTTGTCAATGAGTTCTTTTCTATTAGCAGTACAATCAATATTTAAAATGTTACTTCCAAAAATATTGTTGTTTTTTTTATTACAAGTTTGTAAAAGTTTTCTTTTCTTTTCCTGTTACCATTTTTTGTACAAGAACCTTCTCCTTCTTCAAAATTTTCTTTTTCATCTTTAGAAGGAGGTTGCTTGTTGTCCATTCTGAAAGTAAAAATTTCAGAGTCTGAACTTTTATAATTGTCAGAATCTTCTTGTTCATCATAATTGAATCCTTCAATTATGTTTACATTTTCAAAACATTTAAATCCAAAAAGGTTTTTTAAATGATTATTTGAATCAATTTCTTTATTGGCAACAGAGGGATCCTCTATTTCCATTAAACAAATTATTTCTTCAAGTTTTTATAAATTTTCATTATCAACTTGCAAATCGTTTTCCTTTACGTTTTCCCAAAAGTATTTTTCAACGTCTGTCATGTAATTCATATTAATCTTTGCTGGGAGGCAATGAAAGACTGTTTGGATTTTTGCCAGAGCCTAAATCCTCGTTTCCCACATTATGATTTGGGTAACTATATTTCCAAGGTCCTTTTTTTGGAGTTGGAGTGTTATCATCAACCTTGATGTTTCCTTTTTCATTTACTATTTTTTAATTGAAAGAACATCTAAGATTTCTTTGTTGCAAGGGCATTCTTGAATTGATGCTCTCAATTCATTAATGATCTTTGCAGCTGCAGCTTCAATATTATTATTAATCAGTAAATTCTTAAGCAGAGTAAGAATTTCTCCTAACTGAGGCTTAATCGTTTTATTGAAATCTTCTTGAATTTCTTTAAGGCTCATCCTAAGATTTTCCTTAAATAAACTTCAATTTCATTGAGTTTAGAGGTAAAGTCCAGGACTTCATCTCTTGAAATAGGAACATCATTCCTTTTTGTAAACAAATTTTAAAGCTGAGCTTCTAATAAATTTGTTTTTTCAATCAGTTTTCTTAAAAGAGTTTTTATTTCTTCTATTTTTTGGTTGTCTCTTTCAGCATCTTCTTTAAAAAAAGGTTTTTTGAAACTGTTTAAAAACAGTAGATGCTTTAGAGGATTTGTCCATCCGTTTAAAGGACTAATATCAGAGAATTGCTTCTCCTCTATTGAACCTATTTTAGAAAATACATCGTCAATCTCTATGTATTTTGATTTTTATAGTCAATGCTGTGATGACTATTAGTCAAAGCATATGCTACCAAATAAGTTATACTAAATCCGAATTTAGGATAAACAGAGAACATGAATTTTTGGTAAACCAAGTTTCCTCTAGCAGCACCAAGAATACAATCTTTTTTATCATTGATTCTATTATCAACTAAGGCCATCATAATAGGTGAATCAATTCCTTCTTGAAATTCTGATTTAAGCAGAATTTTTATAGCACCTAAATGAACTACACTTAGAGTAGATCTGATTTTAGGGTCTATCTTTTGAAGATTCCTGTTAATTTCTTCTCTTGTAACAAGAGGCAGAAAAACTAAACCTTTTGTATCTTTGATGTCAACATGCATTTCTTTTGTGCCGACAAAATAAAAAAAAAAATACTATTTTTCCTTTAAAGCATATTTAACCTTGGAATGTGAAATATCTTTTCTTTTTTCAAATCAAATTTAGATTTCTTAATTTTTTGAAGAATATCTTGTTTTACTAGAAAACTTCCTTGAAAACCATTTTCGTTTTCTCGTCGAAAACTAACCTTGAAATTGTCTTGAGTTTCCTTAAGGGGGTGGGAATACGTGTGTGAGTGAGCGGGGTGGGAATAACAACCTTGTAAGTTAATACGTTTTAAAAAGATTTATCACAGCTTCCCAAAGCCCATCTACCATTTCAAGACGTGTCTTCTTCTCTCTGTAACCAACCTCCATTCTGTCATTCTGTGTGGGTGTGAGTGTGAGAAGAAGGGTAGAAGATATTTTGCGTTTGTTTGTGGGATTTTCTTCCCAAAAATGGTCAACATCATCTTTGCAACTAGAAGAAGAACCTCCTTATCGCCATTGCTCAAATTCAACCTTCGATCCTTGTGGAAGCTAGCACACGAGGAATCTCAGGCGGCGGCGGCTGTTGGTACTACTAATAGTAATAGTAATACTGATAATGAGGAAGAATTTGTTGTTCCGCAAATGCCGGCATTCGACTACACTCCTCCGCCGTACGAGGGACCGCCTGCGGCTGAGATTCTCCAGAAGCGTCTCCGCCACCTCAACCCTTGCATGTCCTACTTCTACAAAAATCCGGTATCTATATCTTCCTTCTTCTATATCATTCATTGATTTGATTTATGGATTTTGATGTGATTTCATCAAGTATGAAAACTGCATTACTTATCATAGTTGATTTGGGGATCCAATACCAAAAATGGATGTGTACTTTAAACTTATCTAAACCCAGAATTTGTTGTTGGTGTTACATTTGCAACATGATAACACAAAAGGACATGGATTAGGCTTATTTAAGCATCAAAAACCAGAATTTGGATGTTTTTTTTTGGCAAACTGGCTGATATAAGCTAGCTTATGAACAAATTATGTAAAATAACCTAAAAAGGCATATTTGAATTTAACAATTACTATTAACAAGGGTATAGTTGGAAAAAGCTCCTAAAACCTTTTCAATAAGCTAGCTAGCTTATGGTCCATCCAAACACATACTAACTACTAGCTTATAAAGTAGCTTATTTTTTTTGCCAAACACAGCCTTTTAGCTACTACTTTTTAGAGTGGAAGGAAGGAGCATGAAATAGACTTATGTGGAAGCAACACTTTATATGTATGCCGTTGCTCAAATTTGATTTTGAGGTCAGTGGGACTAAATATTTGATTTCTGACGTGGACTTTCAAAGTCAAACCAATCCAAAAACAAATGGCCCCTGAACTTGTGTGGGTTGGAAAAAGATTCTGGAAGTCATGAAATATATACTAGACTTTGAATAGTTATTATATTATAGTAGATGTTGGTGTTAAAATTTGTCAAAATTTATAATAATATGAACCTGAAGAACCCCAGATTTGAATATGACAATGTGATATATGTTTCATTGGACGGACAAAGGGTGAAAAGATGGGCGTTTGCGCCACCTTTTAAGTGATATTTTTGTTTCTTAATATTAGTGTTTTTAACAATAAAAGATGTGAATGATGCCTGTTGGTTTCTGACCTATTCCAAGTTTTTGCAATTTGGAATTCTGTCAACAGTTGTATTTAGTTGAAGGAAAAATGCAATATCTGTTTGATGAGAGTGGTCGGAGATATCTGGATGCCTTTGGAGGTATTGCAACTGTCAGTTGTGGTCACTGCCACCCTCAAGTTGTGGAAGCCATTTGCAACCAAACAAAGCGGTTGCAACACACGACTGCCTTGTACTTGAACAGAGCTAGTGCGGATTTTGCTGAAGCTCTTGCATCCAAGGCTCCCGGGGATCTCAATGTATGTTACCTTGGTATATGATCATTATGGCTTTTCTGTTCGCTTAATCACTATGATGAGTTAAAGCTTAGCTTCCTCGTATTTCAGGTTGTTTTCTTTACAAATTCTGGAACCGAGGCAAATGAGCTGGCACTATTGATGGCACGGTTGTACACTGGTTTCCATGATATTATTTCACTTAGAAATGGATATCATGGGAACGCAGCTGCAACTATGAGTGCTACTGGTCAACGCAGTTTCAAGTATAATGTTGTACAGGTACACAATTTTCATTACACATATTAGAAAGCCATTATAATTGACCAATTAACTTATTTATAAGGTGGAGTAACCTTGTAGGTTTTTTTTTTTTTTTTCTTTTTTTGATAAAAATCTAAAATTATGAAAGGAAGTGATCAATAAATTAACAAAATTTACCAGAGGGTCTTTGGCCTTTTAGGAGGTCAGGGGTTCAAACCTAACCAAAGCTGAGGTGGGTGTCTGAGTTCATTTACAATATATGTACTTAAAAAAGAAAACTTAACACAAGTGATGTTTCTTGCTTAGCTGATGATAAAACCTCCAACATTCAACAGAGTGGAATTCACCATGCCTTGAACCCAGAGCCGTATAGAGGAATCTTTGGTTCAGATGGACTCAAATATGCTAAAGACGTTGACGAGATCATTACTTATGGAACCTGTGGCCGTATAGCTGGTTTCATCTCAGAAGTAATACAGGTGGGGTATTCAAGAAATGCATTACCACAATTGTGTGTGTATTTGGTTCTTTTCACGACTTTGTTCAAGGGACATTCCTTGCGATAGTTTGTGTATATGATTTGCAGGGAGTGGGTGGAATATATGAGTTGGCCCCTGGGTATCTTCCAGCAGTCTACAGCAGTGTTAGAAAGGCAGGAGGGATTTGTATAGCTGATGAAGTTCAGTCAGGTTTTGCACGCACAGGTAGCCATTTTTGGGGATTTGAGTCCCAGGGTGTTGTACCTGATATTATTACAATGGCAAAGGTACCTTATCTAGCCTTCTAGATAACATTAATCTGTCTTTGCAACTGTGCGTATAGTTCAACTGATAAGCCACAAAGTAATGTTACTCGTTCTTTATCTGGATTGGATCAGCACTGACTATATAATAGTCAAGCTCTTTTCATATGATTCTTAATTTCTTTTAGAAAGTTAATGGAGTGATGATGGATATTAGCCAGTAACCTCAGATTTGTTGGATTTCAGGGCATTGGAAATGGCCTTCCCCTTGGTGCGGTCGTAACAACTCCAGAGATTGCCAAAGTGTTAACATCTCATGGTTATTTGAACACCTTTGGGGGGAATCCTGTAAGTACAGCTGGTGGTTTAGCTGTTCTCAAAGTAATAGAGGATGAAAAGCTTCAGCAGAATGCATTGACAGTAGGAACGTATCTAAAAAACCAGTTACTAGCTCTTAAGGAAAAACATGAAAGTAAGTCCCAATGTTTTCTCATCTTGATATGATAGCATGGTTGTTTTAGGTACTTATTTGATTGGCAAATTGCATTAGAATACAACATAGTTCGGTTCCGTTTGTACTTAACATAACAAATAATATTTTATCTCAATCACAGTAGCAAAGTTTCAAAATTTACTACTTTAATTTATACCTATTTTGACCTGTAACTTGTTGATCTTGTTACATTTAGTGACATGTATACCCATTTACTAAAGGTTTACAAGATGTTTATGAAAGGGCTATGACAAAGTGGAGATAAATTGGATGTCCACGTCATCAAATGGTACAAAATCAACAGTTTATCCGTCAAAATGGTTAAAAAAAATAATTTTCTTTTGAAACTAAGTTCTATTGATTAAGAAAAGAAAGATTCTTTGTTACACCAAGTCAAACTTTGTTGCATTTTGATCCAATTTGTGCTTTTCTAATTTCCTTTATCACCCATTCTACTTGTATGGTAATCCAATTACTTTTTAAACGGTATGATTAATTTAAAACATATTATGTTGTTGCAACAGTTATAGGTGATGTGAGGGGAAGAGGGTTTCTGCTTGGAATGGAACTTGTAACAGATCGTGAGTTAAAGACTCCTGCAACCCTCGAAACTTTGCATATCATGGAACAGATGAAAGGTCATTTTTCATTTCGTCACTCTGCGACTCTTTTGCTTTAGCTACCATGGTTTATCCATTTTTAACAGAGAGTTTGGTTCTAGACATGGGAGTACTAGTCGGGAAAGGTGGACTTAACGGGAACATATTCAGGATCAGCCCTCCCCTCTGCTTCACCAGAGAAGATGCAGGTTTCATCTTCTTGCAACTTATGAATTTGTGTCTCAAAACAAGGAGTCCGCAATTAGTGTCAAATGTCTTTTAACTTTTTATCTTCAAATTCAACCAAAAAAGAAAACATTCTGACTATGTTAAAGAACCTGATAGTTACATTTAAGTATATAACACCTGTTCCAGTATAAACAGTTTAGAGAATAAAACTAAAAACGTATGAATGTCAGATTTTAGTTTGATAAGACAAAAAGTGGATACCATTTGATAACTTATCTCTATTTATGGTATGTAGATTTTCTTGTGGCTACAATGGACTACGTAATGTCAAAGATGTGAAGCATGTTGCAGTGGAAGTGGCATCGAGGTAGGTGTAGATTGCAATGTGTTCTAACTAAATAAATGAATACATTTTGGAGATCATATGCACTTGTAAGCACACCTTACCTTGCTTTGCTCTTTTGCGTTCTCTTTGTTCGTTTTTTCTAGTAATCGTAAGATATTAGATCTTAGTTAGGTATATGATACTTTAGTGTCTCTGGACTATGAAGACCCTCTTAGGCATGCCCTAGAAATTAAAAATGAAATTAAAAGTGTTAAAGCATTAGATCATCTCCAACAACTATGCTATCTTCTATGCTAAAATAGAGGAAATATGAGAGATTGTAAAAATCTTTAAATTTAATCTCTAAATAGAGAGAGAAATGGTTATCTTAATTTTCCCAGCAATAACATGTATTGAAAGTTAGTGTTTAGGAAAGAGAAAATATTTTATTAATATAGTTAATGTTAGGATTGCTAAAATAAAGTAGCTGTTTGAGTTAAATGTAATCTTTTTAAAGATTTTGGTTTATAATACTTTATTATAAAGAAAATATAGAATAGGTATCGCCTATCGAAGATGTAACCAAACCGAACAAAAGAAAACAAATTCATTTAGTTATCGACATTAAAAATTATGCTCAAGATCTTATATATGAATAAATAAATATTCATTTAGTGTTTAATCTGACTGTAATAGATTTTCCTGATTTCCTTCTCTGGAAAAAAAAAATATTCAGAAAAAGAGAAAATTACAAAGGGGTTTACCCCAAGAATCACTCATAGGCTTCAAGAAGAATTGAAGGCAGCAGCCATTGAAGAAAATAAGGAGAAATATCATCTGCTCCATAACCAAAATACAATGAAACTAAACATTTAAGAAAAAGACAAACCAAGAAATCAGAGATAGAAACAAAGCCCAGTCAGAGTATAATGTAGACCAACCAGATATGAAATTCTTCATTTGACCAAATCTCAGAATTCATCTAGAAGAAAACATTAACTAAAAACAGAAGTAGTAGACCTTTAGATAATGATGGACTCACAAGCTTGATTCTACATAGCCAAATAGAATCAAACCCAAAATTGGAGCATATTTCTACATTTTCTACATTGGAGCATCTTCTTCTTAATCACTTACTGAAAAGCAACATTTTTCTACATTTTCTTCATCTTAGCTCCTTTTTCAAGATTTTCCTTGGCAAGAATTTCCGCTGATTTAGGCCTTTTGCTACACTTCCTAAAATGATGTCAAACACTTTATGACGCCAACAAAGGCCGTTTCGATTGGTAAAAAATGGGAAATGAAGTAATCGGAAACCCACCCTATTTAGCCTTGATCATAACCGGCAACTCCCTATCCGCATTTACTTCAACAAGAATCCTAGCATAAAAAACATGCCGGGATTTGTTCAAACATCTATCTTTTGTCACTTTACCCAACTTAATAGGTTTGCCAACACCACTAGCCAAGTAACTAATCCATCCACATTCCAAAGTTCTGCGAGAACATTACGAAGACCAATATATAAAAGGGACTTTATTAGGCTCAATCTTCTCCCCAGATAAGCCCGACATCCATTCCCTCACAAGCCAACTACCAAGATATTTCTTAATTTAATACGTGCATATGTAGTTTATGTCTAAATCAATTCCATTCCCTGCAAGAGTTACTATCTCACCTTATCGGGTAATTATAATTTATAGCCATCAAAATGGATTGTTGGTAAGGATCTTTTATTTGACTTTTACCCGGTAAAGTCTTTTTCCTAACTTACTGGATAAGATTCGCGGTCATTGTTGTGCTTCTTACCGGTAAGATTCTTGGTCCTGCCAATTGCCATGCTTACCTGGTATAAGGTAAGTAACACGGCTCTTACGAGGTAAGTGTTTGGTAAACGGCCGTTAGTAATTCTGTATGCTGACTTGTCCATTTAATTGATTAACTTGTTATGTAGAGTCAATTGATATATAGAGAAATATAATTATGGTGAATTATGATATACCTAATGATATATATAAATGAGTAGAAAAGCTCATAGATCACCAGAGTTAAAGGTTTGGTGACCTGATGGTGTTGAAGATTAATGATGTTGCACAAATCCATGTTGTGCAACATGGCACACTGTTAGAAGCTCCATTTTGTATATTGTAAGAAGTATTGTAAGGAAATACTTCTCGGGAAGAATACCAAGTGTTCGACCTCCGATCATACAAGTTAGAGAACTAAGGGTCCGTTTGGTTTGCAGTAAAGGAATGTTGGAGGGATTTGGATTTCAAATCCATTTCAATCTGGTGTTTGTTTGCAGGATTGTTCGGATTTGAGATCCTAGGATTTCTTTGAAACCCCTCAAAGTAAGGTTGGGGATCATTTTGATTATATAGTAGCATATACTTTGTTATCATTGTAATCTGGTGTATTTCTTTCAACCATTGTACTCGACTATTCGTGATCGTTAGATCTGTGGCATGAAGATGATATATGACTATTCTCTTTGAGTGATTGTGTTCTTTATATTGTCCATGCTTATTGACTGTTTGATTTTGTTTGCTTCCACTATGGTTACCATTTCTTTTTAAAAAATCACTCAACTGAGATAGATATATGGGATTCAACATGCACAACCTGTGAGGTTGTGTGGTCAAGTTACGTGGAAGTCGCAATGAAGTTCGATTAGAGTGCATTTCTCTCGATTGCACTCGCAAGCGAAGGTAGGGGGGAACTGCGAGACCTTGACCATGCAATAGTGAATGAAATTACAATTATAGTGGAACCATGTTAAAACTCGTTGTCTTGTTTTGGGTGCATAATTATATTTACATATTTTCGGATCATATTGTCTTTACTTTGTTGGTGGTTTGATATTTGTGAATGGATCGCCATATACTTATTAGAGCTGTTATTCTTTTCTTTATTGTAGCAAGGGTGCTTAAATTTTGGATTTCGGTTGTTATCGGGAACGTGATGACCACTAAAATCGTGCCACGTGGCAATTTTCACTCTGAATATCATGCATTATTATATTATAAGTACATACAAGTCTCAGTTCTTCCCAAACCCCATACCACATAACTACACCCTCTTCCTTACCCACCGTGCCCATTGGTTATTTTAGTGAAATCATCATTTCATTTTAGATAATTAGATTCATATGATAATAACAGGGTTAATAGCTAAGCTATAACATCCGATAGGAGTACAAACTTTGTAAGCTAACTACAACTCGGGATCGTTGGATGGTGTTGCTTGGCACGCTAATAAGATACAAAAGGATAAGCACGGGGCGTGCGCTTTGTATCAGATTGTAATTGATGGGATTATTATAACTGTCGCTATTTATGTTCAGCAATCAATCTCATTAAATGAGAAAGTATTATCAATTTTAAAATGGGATTGGTTACGATTCTCTTGTGTTTAAATAGGATTGATTTTTCCATAATCGAACCTTGAAATTTGAGATTATTCTCAAGTGATTTTCGTCATACACAGGCATATTAGGGTCGAAATATCACTTAAGGAAAGCGAGTTCTCACGCGATCTCAAGTTTTATTCAAATTCATATAATAACTCTTTGTTTCGTTCACAATTTTTTGCAAGTTTTCCCCAATAGTCGTGTCGTTTACTTCGACCACCAAAAACCCAAACCAGATCATACACACAGACTTAACATAACCCTGTCTCTTTCTTTGTCTTTGTCTGACAAAATAAATCAAATACTCATTCCTACAACTTAAGAAAACAATGATTCATCCCATATAGCTTTGGATGCAAAAAACAGAACCCCAAACCACCACACTTAAAACATTATCAAGACCATTTAAAAAACCTAAATCAATATATAAAACGAAACATAAACCAACGTTGAATGAACAAAAGTAAGGCTTCAAAACCCAAAAGCCCCACAAAACTTGGTCCTAGTTGTTCTTATCATGGTGGCTTCAAAAACCTTAAAGTGTGTTTGTTGGTAATGTAGGAGATCATGAGCGGAGATGGTGGTTTCACTGCTGCAAAACTCAAAACCATCAATGCTCCTCACAACTTTAAAACCACTAATTTGGTCATCCGGGTATAAAGCGGGCGGTCCTCAAAAATACGTTGAATCCTCCATTGATATCTTCATCATTGGAAACCATGATCCTCGTAATCTTTGTTCATTACTTAGTTATATCTGTTTATTTATTTACCTCAATTTTTCGACGAATTGAGAAAATGGATACGGGTTCAATGTCAACGATGTGGAAGGGGCCGACATGGGGTAAGGGCCAACATGAGGTCGGAGATTGGGCAAGGGCAAGCAACTGGGGAGGCGGGGAGTGGAGATGTAGACTTGGAGGGGTCGGCGACGAGAAAAGAAGCCATGAATGCGTCAATGGAGCTGGTCAATGGGAGGAAAGGGTTGCGTTGTATGAGGCTCTCACTTTCTAGAGGTGTCATATATAAATAAAAAATATACATTACTATAATATAATAATATTATTTTAATAAAAACAAGGAAATATTGAAAAGACAAAAAACACTCTTTGAGTTAACGCTATTTAACAAAGGGAAAAGTACACCAAAATGTATCCAACTTGTCACGTTTTATCATTGTATGTACTGAACTTTAAAACTTACCAATTAATGTACCGAACTTCCTAAACTTGCCATTGTGTGTATCAGGTAACTTGTTACCTACAAAATGCTGAGGTGTACAAGTTAAATCTGATGTGGAATTTATTTATTTTTTATTTTCAAAAAGAGTAAACTACAAATTTGGTCCCTGAAGTTTTCTTTAGCAAAAATAAAAGTGGAAGGGCTAAATTGTAAACCCTTTAATATATATCTCTACACTCTCTCTCTCTATCTCTCTCTCTCTCTCTCTCTCTCTCTATCTTGCGACTGAAGAACATTAGCGGGACGTCTCCGGCATGTCGCCGGCCACGTCTCCGGCATGTCGCCGGCCACGTCTCCGGCATGTCGCCGGCCACGTCTCCGGCATTTCATCGGCCACACCACTCCTGTAACCACCACCTCGGGTATCCACCTCCGTTTCCGGCGTCGGCAACCACCTCCATCTCGGGCACAACCACATCCAGATCCGACGATCGTTCTCTCTCTCTCTCTCGTTCCACCTTCCAAATCCGGTGACCCCTACAAAAATCAACGCCGGTGGATAAGGTTCACAAAAACGAAACAAAATTGGGGGTTTTGTTGATTTGGTGGTAGTGGCGATGGCGATGGTGGTTTGGTGGTGCTTTGAAGGTAGTAACGGTGGTGGTAGGGGTGGTGGTTGTGGTTTGGAGAAGGCGGCGACAGTGGTTGTGGTTTGGAGGAGCGGCTGTGGTGGTTGTGGTTTGGAGGAGGTAGCGGCGACGGTGGTGGTTGTGGTTTGGAGGTAACGGCGATGATGGTGGTTATGGTGGTGGTCGCCGACCACGTTCCGGCCAGACCACCCTCGTAACCACCACAACCGGTGGTGCAGGCAATAGTGGTGGTGGTGGTTTGGTTCTTCAAAAGAGGCAAAATAGGTCCTTGTAACCTATGTGTAAACTAGAGGGACTAAATTTGTAATTTACTCTGAGTTGGCATCCTATGTGGCGTCTTATGTGGCGTCCTATGTGGCAGTTTTTACCGGTAACCTTGTTAATAGGTAACCCAGTACACACATAATGGTAAGTTTAGGAAGTTCAATACATTAATTGGTAAGTTTTAAAGTTCAGTACATACAATGATAAAACGTGACAAGTTGGATATATTTTGGTGTACTTTTCCCTTTAACAAAAGCTAGTTGGATATATTTTGGTGTAAAATAAAATGCCAACTACGATAATTAGATATATAAAATTTAATTTTTAAAATAAATAAGTAAATATGTAATAATATTTTTTTTAAAAAAGAGAAATTGAAAGTATATGAGATACGGACCAAAGCATCCTTGATTAAAGAGAAATTAAAAATACAGTAGAAACTCTATAAAATAATACACTTGGGACTACCAAAATTTATTAATTAAAAGAGTTATTAATTAATCGATAAATTAATAATTATTAATTTATATATTAGTTAATATTTTATTAATTTATAGTAGAATACTTAGTTTACAAACACCTTTCAAGCTTCCACTTAATTATAGTATACAATGCATGTATATCAAATGAACGGCCCAATTTGAAAAAAACCTTCAATCTCCACCTTATTATGCTTCTTGTGTTCAATGTATCACTTTATGGACATTAAAAATATTTTCTATATAAATACAAGATAAAAATAGGTTAACACAAACAAATCATACACACAACATGGCTTCCCATCTTAAAGGTGTGAAAAAAACAACAATGACAGACGAGATTCGAATAGCATTTTTAAGGGGAAATTGATTTCAACAAAAAACAAAAGACAATTGAGTCATTTTTCAAGAAATCTTCATAAATCATTCATGTAATATGCTATATATAAGGAATCATTAATTTATATTTTATATGGGGTCTAAAGAAATTATCAAAAATGTATTATCTTATAATTTTAGCGAATTATTAATTTAGCACCCTATCCCCGAGTCGGGACCGGCAAAAAATTATTATCTTAGAGAGTTTATTAAATAATCGAGTATTAATTTATCGAGTTTCTACTTTATATGAGATAACGACCAAAAAAGTTGGGTTTATTTAAAGGACCAGATTCTTTAACAAAAGGGAGATTGATTACAAAAACCCTGGTGTACATTAGTAGGGGTTTGGTGAGACGAAAAAGAAAAACTAAAAACTTCACTCTTTATTTTGCTTCAATATATTGTTTATATGGTTTTCTTAAATAGAAACAACAAAAGAGAAATTGATATTTAGAAATTCTTTCACGAACTTGATGTTGAAAGAATTGAAAAATCATTTTTTATTTATTCACATTAATAAAATTGAACACGAAAAACACACTTTCCAAATGCAACTCCTATGTTAAGATACAAACAAATTATTTTAAATCAATTTGATTTTTGTAGCTAATATTAGATTGTTTCTCTAAATATCCATTACTAATAACACATCTAGTCAAAGTGATTGTAGCCCAACAGCATTTGGTGTTTGGTAAGTTGCCTTCATTCCTTGTACTTGTGGGTTCAAGTTCTGTGATGAACGTTGGTGTGATTTTAGAAGTAGCTTTAGTGGATGCGTGTATTTGCTGCCATTCAAAAAGTAACACATTCAACGGTCTAGAAATTAAGCAACCATATCAAGATATATTCCAAACTATTGAGGTCTTTGCCTTGAATACTCATTAAACGACATGAAAACAATTGGTTACATACTTTTGGAGTTAAGCTTACCCCAATTATGAATATATGAATATAAATGACTGATGCATAAAAC
Organism: Centaurea solstitialis; assembly: GCA_030169165.1. Taxonomy (NCBI): domain Eukaryota; kingdom Viridiplantae; phylum Streptophyta; class Magnoliopsida; order Asterales; family Asteraceae; genus Centaurea; species Centaurea solstitialis. The sequence continues at coordinate 31,293,907 of CM058044.1, read as the reverse complement.
GGTTTTAAAGGCTTGGAACGAAAACAAAAGAATAAACTTAGCATTGATAGGGGAAATTAGAGATGGCCAAAAACAACCCAATCTGACAAAGGAATAAAAAACTTGTTATGGTGCGCTAACGTTTTATTTTTGGAAATTCAAGGCCCCATTTCTACCCAAGTTACCTGTTACGATTCAAGGTCACCCAACCTCAAATCGATTAGAACTGGTTATAGAATGAAGATGAAAAAGACTTACGGAATTAGTATATCTAAATACAAAGACTATAAAGCAAATGCAATGGAAATATGGTTTACCTCAAGAAATGTGTGACTAGGGCCTCCTCCAACATACCTTGTCGAAAATAATTGCCGTTACTACCTTGAAATGATGTCGATTCAGATGCCAACCGTTGACTTTTTTGAAGCTTGCATGTATTCATCATAAAGTGCAAAAAGAGAATCCTCAACTATCTTTAATTGTGATGACCTTTCGCCCTAGAGATTTTTATAGCTAAACTCAACAAATGTGAACTTATATCGGGGATCAGAAACCACAACTATATGTCACGCCCAGCTACAAGGTTGTTCAAAAATCCTTAATATTCACATAAATCAAGAGATTGGAGAAACCATTTATGGAGAAGATTCAAGATGAGCGAAGAAATGATCAAGATGAGATTAACATATTAAAGGTGTTGGTCCCGAAAGGGTTACCTTCAAGTGAACAGGGACTTGTAAAAGTGTTGGTCCCGAAAGGGTTACCTTCAATTAACATATTTGATTTAATACATATTTAATTTAAAGTGAAAAGGTGTGTCGTTTCCTCAAACTATAAAATAAACCAAGTATCTAACACTAAGTAAGGTCAAGTAATTAATATTTTATCAGGTCTTAGGTCTTAGGATAGCTGGATCAAAAAGAATACTCTATGCAATTCTTGTATTTCATTAGCTATAAGCTTGCTTGTAAATATCTAGACATGCTCTCTAGATGGTTCCATAAAGTGAAGTAGTCTTTCATTTCTAAAACACACTCCACATTTTCACAACTTGAGTAATAGAAGCATAAAGTTCTCCCAATCTTCTTAGCATTTTTGTTTGCTCATCATTATTCGGTATTCTTGTAGTTTGGCTGACTTAGTCCAAGAACTAAGTCTGCACGCGAGGTTGTGAAGACAACTCTGTGACATATAGCTAACAGTAGATTGAAATCAACCCAATATTTGCTAAACTTATGCCACATTGGAGTAGCCATTTTTTTCATATATAGATCAGAACTTCCCATCTCTTCAACCAACTTCAAATGTATTCCAAAGATTTAAGGGACGTACAAATTTGAATTAGGATAAAGAGATCCTGGAAATTGAGAAGTCACTTGATAAAACACCTTAAGAAAGTTACACATATTGTCAAATCTTTTCCATTCATCAAAGAATTGACAATTTTGAAAGTTAGAATTACTCACGCTAAGATGAGAAAATGCAAGACGGTAATAGATTGCACAAGTAAGCATCCTATAATTGGAATTCCAGCTAGTAGGAACATCTTGCATCAAAACTTTTTAGAGTCTAGAAGATCTTGTAAGTGACATCAAGCAAACCGGTCTTTTTTTTTTGAAGATCCCTTAACATATTTCACATGTTCTCTAATTTTGTCCACATCAACATCGATTTGTTTCTACCCATCTTTAGCGATTAGTTTAAGAATATGAGTATAACATCTAAGATGAAGTAACTTACCATAATATACAAAAGAATTCATCAAACAAAATTGATTTATAGACAACCCAACACAAACATCATTAGAGGAAACATTATCTAAATTATAGAAAACAGTTTCTTTTCAATTTCCCAACCTTTGATGAAACCACTAATCTTTTCGGCTAGAGCAACACCCGTATGTGGAGGAGAGAAGTGGAAAAAATTTAAAATCCTCTTTTCTAAGACCCAATTGCTATCAACATGGTGGCAGTCAAACTCATATAACCATCTACGACAACTGAGGTCCAAGCATCAAAAGTTAAGCATATTTTACTAGGACATTAACCAACTCATCACGAAGTTTGTTAGCTTGAGTTTTACATAACTTTTTAATATCAGACTTTATTATGTTCCTACTAATATAATAACACTTGGTTCCATCTATGTGCAAATATTTTTAACCACAACATGAATCAACAATTCTTTAATTTTTTTTATGAAACTTTGTGTTTCTTGTATCCAAAACACCGTTCCTAGAAGAAATCAAAAATTGATCGGTATCTTTGGTATTTGTTTTGATGCATATTTTTCGATAACGAAGTGGATTACATGTACCCATTTTGGTTAATGCCAAATAGTTTGTACCACAATTTATGCACTCACAATATGGGTCTCATTTTCTTGTTGTGGGAGGATACGAAAACTCTTCCAAACATAGGCCCAATCAAAATACTGGGCGAAATGGGCGGAGGCCCTGGGCAGCACAAGCACAGCCCAAAAGGGCATCACAAGCCCACGTATAAATACCCTTTAGTATGCCCAACTCCTTAAATTTCCAAAAAACATTACTCAGCCTCTCTTCGTCTCTCCAATCCTCGCTCTCAATTTCTCACACAGTCAAACGTGAAACCCTCGCTCAGTCGCTCGCATCTCAAACCAGTCTATAAATGTCAACGTCGAACGATTAGAGACACATTGCACGTCTGCACACCACCAAATCATCGTAGTAATTATGATTTCGCCGATCATCAATGATAGACATACGGTTAACTTGTACCGGTTGTCGGTTTTTAGTTCCACTCATCTAGGTGTTTTGCTTCTAATTATGCTCCCAAGTTTAAGCCTCTTAGATTATCAGTTATCTGTTTTGCCTAATTGCTTAATTGCTTGGTTATTTATAATGTACTTACTTGAATATTTGCTTGGGTATGAAATGTGATTTATATATTTCTTATTTGGTTGGTGAGCTGCTGATTGCTATATGATTGAAGTTAAACCGTGGATTTGCTTGAAATTAAATTTTGAAATTGAATATTAGGTGATTGCAAGGTTGCTTCTTGTTTGTTACATATATTTTTTAGGTCCCAACCATCCGGTTGTATTTATCTTTTTATCGGCGTTTTGGTTTATGTCCCTAGTTGTAACTTTTTCGTTTAATAATATTCGGTATAGGGATGAGTTGCCTAGCTTGACTAGGTTTCAAACCCATTAGAAAAATTGTGTTCTTAGTTTATTGGATTAGGGACATATTTTTGGCTCTTCGTCCAAACATCTAAAGTTAGTTTTTTTTTGTTTTCTTTATCGAAGTCCTTTCAATACTTTGTGATCCACTTTTTGGTCCAGTTTCTCGGATTAAATCATCACTTTCATCATCAACGTCCAAAGGTTTGGTATTACTAGTATCTTCCATAACTTAGTTACTTACCTACCAAAAAAAAGAAATATATTTTAGGGTTGGGTGACTACATCACCGAGAGAGAGAGAGAGATGGAGATGGAGAGGGAGAGGGAGAGGGAGAGGGAGAGGGAGAGAGAGAGGTGAAGTTGTGTCGTGAAGTTGTCGATGGAGAAAAGAAACAATTGAAGTTGATTTAGGGCTAGGTTAACTAGTTAAGCACAAACGGGAAGGGAATCCTCATCTAGTTATCTGGTTAGGGCATTATGCAGAAAATAAAATTTAAGAAAAAATTATTCTTTTAACATAAAATGAAAATCGGGTTAACGGTCAACTCGTGAACCCATATGTCAACCAAAACACGACCCATATAATAAATAAGGTACACGGGTTGTAGGTTGGCACATCAGAAAATCTAACTCAAACCCATTTATTTTATGTTACGTTTATGTCATGTTTCATGCTTATTGAGAAGTATCACCGGTAATTTTTTTGCATAATAAGGTAGAATTTAAGGTTCTACCAAAATCTAACACTTACCCGTTAGGTAGTGCGTAATGAGGGTTTGGCTTCAGCGGTTTTGAACCTCTCAGCGGGCTTGGGGGCTACCGCTACATGGCTAGCGGGTTCGACGGGTTCGAGCTTGATACGAGTTATCCACACCGCTCTTTTTTTAAGAAAAAGTAAATGGGAGGGTTGTGAGGTTTGGGTACTAATTAGAGAGGGTTTTAGAGGATTAATGGTAGGCTTGAAGAAAAGCTGATGTGGCAATGAGATTGAAAGAATTGAATACTGATAGCGTTAGGGATTGCTTCTTAAAAAAAAGAGGTGGAAAAAAGTCTCTAATCAAATAATTTAATTCATTTCAATGTACTTTTCCATCTCCATCAATTTTTAAAACTCATATCAACTATTTATTAAAAAAAGGACATATACAAACTAAATGATTTTTTAAATAAAGTGTTCACATATTTTAACGAAATTGATGATGAAAAAGACTGAATATTGGAATGATATTGAAATTTTGTAGTAGCCTCGTCGAAAATTGGTAAGAATCGTTGAAAAAGGAAGTTACATGGCATTTGCATGGTGGTTTCGGATATTATATGCCCTTTTCTGTTGTTGTATAATACTAGATATGTATCTGCATACGTTGCAGCGTAAAGTACGTATCAATAATCCGATCATTATAAATTGTATTTAAATGATTGAATTTAATATATAAAATTCAAGGTCAATTGATCAAAAAATTGAAAAAGATTCGATCGATAGTTAGTTTTCAAACTCATAACATTTAATTTGACGATTAAAACTAAGACCTCAGACTTTTGAAACTCATAACAGTTACCCGACTATAATAAAAAGTTTTGATTTGATGATTAAACGTAATGGTCTCTTTACATAATAGTATAGATATAGATTGTATAGACAAAAAATAATTGAATAATTTTTTTATAAGATAATATAGATATAAAATATTGATAGAGATGTAAAATGAAAAACGAAAATGTTAAAAAATATAAAATACACTAATTTGTATGTTTTGTTGATATTAAATAATACAATTAAATTATAAAATATTTAATATTAAACTCATTTTGAAAGTATTATTGAGACAATTACAATGGCATAATTTGTTGAAAAGAAAAATAATTATTTTAATACACATTGGTTCATATGCATTATGTATGTTAATATAATAAAAGGCGACAAATGAAAAAGTAATAGATTTGATGTAACTTGTAAATTAATTAATTATCAGGGTATTAAGAGTAAGTTATGAACTGAAAATGATGAATGAATATTAATAAGGGGACATTTTGAAAAATTAAATTTTCAATCTTGAAAATTGAAATAAAAATGTTATCTTTATATAATAGAATATATAATATAATTGCATTAAAAAATATTCAATATTGAACTCATTTCAAAGATATTGACGAGATGCTTATGATGATTTAATTTGTAAAAAAAACCGTAGTTTTAATGTATTTTAGTTCATAATATACGACTATTTAGGTTATATGATAAGGGTTTAAAATAAAAAAAATGAAAAGTAGAGAATTAAAATGAAATTTAATAACTAACTATAGGGGTACTAAAGGTAACTTATAAAATTAAAAATGAAATTGAAGACCGATAAGAAGGAGATTGTAGGGAAGTGCTTTGTAAAATTGTACACCGTGCTTTATATTGAGTACTCTTGAAAAGTAGTTTTGTTAGAAATTATTATTAGTTGTGTCAATTTGTAATTTTTTTAAAGTATCTTTCCTTTATTGTAAATTGTGGATTAGGCCCATTGTTTAGTCACCCTGAGTCTGAAGTTGCGAGTACATCTCGTCCTCATGTGACTAATCCTAAGAAACGGCGACGCTCTCGTAGAAACAAGAAGTCGTCTAAATCTAAAGAGCAGTCACACAACTTCCACCCGAAAAATAAAGCTTCACATCATCATTCACATGTTAATCATTCTTTTTCAAATGTGACATATCATAATATGAGAAAGGGTAGGCGTAGTTCAACAGAGAGTGGATATAAAGAAGGCAGTCGTTCGAAGCCATTTGCACATAAGAGTAGGAATATGAAAAACAAATTTTCCAATGATGTATATCATAGAACTAATAGTCATGTACCTCTGTTTCCTGTTTATGAATGCGAACACATTGTCTATGGTTTTAATAGTAATTTTCATTGCCAAAATGCTTTTAGATTCGGTTTTTGTGCAAATGCCTTTGTGAATGATTATTATGCTCCTAACTTTTATGGATTCTACAATAGTGGTTATCATCATACTCTTCATGCTAAGAAACATAACTCCAATCCCAAGAAAAAGACTCATAAAAATAGCAAACCAGCTGGTACTGAAAGGATTATGTGCAAGACTGTAACGAGGTTTACCGTGTCCAATGTTATAAGACACTAGTAGGTCATACTGCTAAACACCCAATTAGAGATATCTTGGATCTACCAGTCGTGTGGGAATAATTAATCAGTATAATTAATTTTCTAAAGAGAGAAATAAATAATAATAATTGTTTATTATTTATGGATAATTAATTAATAGTTAATTAACTAATTTAAAGGGTTATTATTTAATTAATAGTTTATTAATTACATAAATAATTTTAGTTTAATTAAAAAGCTTACGGGCTTTATTAATTGAACGGACTTTCTAGTTATTGGGCATTACCATAATTAGCTTTATAAATATGGTAAACCTAATAGGTTTGATTCATTCAATTCATAAGTTGCTCACTGAAAAAGAAAAGCCAGAAAAAACCCTCTGATTTTCTCTCTCTCTCTCTCTCTCTCCTCTTTTTCGATAAACACACACATATACACAAATCAGCTTGATTTGTGTATTAGGGTAATCCTATAGGCGGTCTAGCAGCTGATCTCACGGTGGTGCAATAGTGGTGGTGTACTCCCCGTTAGCAGTCCAGACAATCGTTCTCGGAAAAGCTTAAAGGTATAATCTTTAATCCACTCAAAATTGTATCTATATTTGTTTAGGTTGGATCTAGTGTTTGGGAATTTGTTTTATCCGCTGTGCATGTTATATTTTCGCTCCAATTCCCAATAAGTACTAATCCAAAAGGACCCATTCCCAAATGGGTACCTATAAAAATGTTTGCACTTGATTTTGGAGGCTGGTCATGTGTAAGTTATGGACTCAGGTTGAGGTTGCCCCAAACACATGACCGCGCGAGGGGACCTTCTCACTCCCTTCAAGAGTTGTACTTGGTGAGAAGTTTGTTTGTGTATGAGTGGTAATAAATTAGGTGGGAACATCACCCTGTGGTGCATGTCTCAAGAAGGCATGTCACCTTGCGGTGCATGTCTCAAGAGGGGACGTCACCCGCCGGTGCATGTATCTAGGGGTAACGATGCCCATATGTGCACGTATCTATGGGGAACAATGTCTCCCACTACATGCTCCGAGGGGGAACACTGACGGGTAAGATGTCGTCATACTATCGCCAAGGTAAGTCCTCTCTCATTAAAAAATAAAAAAACCTTCGGGAACATGTTAAATCAAAACTTAAATAAGAGTTCCAAAACAATCTGGGCCCGTCAAAAGCTTTGGACCGATCTCAAAAGTCAAAATCAAAACCCTAAAAATGTGGAAAAATCACGAAAACTCTCAAAAAGTCACTTAAACAATGTTTTTAGGGGTCCAAAAGTCCGTTAGGCCCCTTCGATTTGACAGGTGGATCGTCTGAAACGGAGACCTATAGCCAAAGTTATGCCCTTTCAAAGTTGGCTCTTTCAGGTACTCATCCGGACTTGGTTGCCTCAGCCTTCAGCAATTTGTTTCGACCCCCCCTTTGAGCGCACTCGCGCTGCGTGGCCTTTCCCTCGCGCCGCGAATGACATAGGCGCCGCACCACCGTGCGCCGCACCCCTTTGCGCCGCACTCCACCACGCGTTGCCCCGCCTCGCGCCACGCCCCACCGCGCGCTACACCACTTCGCACCGCGAGCCACAACCTTCGCGCCGTGAGCCTTGTGCTCTTGTGGCCATCTGTCAGTTCAACTGTAGGTTGTTTTTGCTTCGCTGTTGGGTGCTTATGTTATGCGTATTACTGTTGTATGTGCCTTGCATGTCACCTAGTTCTTACCTCTACATGTCATGTGTGGTGTATGTGAAACTTGTGTAATTTTCCTTATACCCGTACCCCCCTTCGATTTGCTTCCATGTATGCATGTTTGTTACATACGTGTGTGTTGTGTGTTATGTGTCACCACATTGATGCTTGTACGTGCTTGATACATTCTTTTGTGCATGTTGGATGTGTACGTGTGTGATTGAATTCTTGCATGTTGTTGAGTATGTATGTGATTACCCTTGTGGGTTTTTATGGCTAGTGTGTGTTACATCACCCTTGAGCTTGGGATGATTTTTCTCCTTTGAGCTTGGATGCGTGTTGTTCCATGTGTGCATATGCATGTGTTATTCATCATCACCTACACAATCACTCTACACCACACCTATGCATATCAACATTACTTCATGGATGGCATCTCTGGTTTGGTAAGACTTCATGTTACTTACATCGGATTCAAGTCCCTCACCCAATGAGTTGCACTTTCTTATACCAACACCTTGGTCCTGGTATATAGGAGTGCAGGTCAATGTTGTGAGGGTCTTCTCAATAAATTGTGCCTACACCTTCATACTAATCGCTTATCATTTTCAGGTAAAATGGCGAAACCGAAGTTCCCAAATCCTCATTCTAATGATGATCACAACCGAAGGACATAGTAAAAAAAATGGGAGGCCTTCAAGGAGTTCACCATGCGGAGGCCTTCTAGAGTTCATGTCACCTCGCGGAGGTCTTCAAGGAGTTCATCTCACCCCGCGAAGGTCTTCAAGAGTTCACCTCACCCCGCGTAGGGCTTCAAGAGTTCACCCTGAAAAAAAAAGAAAAAAAAATTGCGAAAAAAATATGACGTACTCCAAGACGTCTACCTATGCATGTTTTGAGGGGGAATAATGCATCGCTACGCATGTTTCGACGGGGAACAACTACATGTATGACGTACCTCCTACGGCGCGGCGATATCCTACGTGGCGGCGAAATCACTAAGGCACAACAAATCTTTCCCTACCTACATGTATGACGTATTCCAAAGGGGCCTAACGGACTTTTGGACCTCTAAAAACGCTGTATAAGTGACTTTTTGAGAGTTTTTGTGATTTTTTCACATTTTTGGGGTTTTGATTTTGACTTTTGAGATCGGTCCAAAGCTTTTGACGGGCCCAGATTGTTTTGGTACACTTACTTAAGTTTCGATTTAACATGTTCGCTCGAAGGCTTTTTTTTAAGCAAGAGGACTTACCTTGGCGATGGTATGACGACATCTTACCCGTCAGTGTTCCCCCTAGATACATGCACCATCGGGTGACGTCCCCTCTTGAGACATGCACCGTAGGTTGACATGCCTTCTTCATACATGCACCACAGGGTGATGTTCCCCCTCGAGGCATGCATAGGCGAGTGACGTCCCCTCTTGAGACATGCACCGCAGATTGACATGCCTTCTTCAGACATGCACCACAGGGTGATGTTCCCCTTTGAGGCATGCATAGGCGGGTGACGTTCCCACTTGAGACATGAACCGCAGGGTGACGTTGCTCCTTAAGACATGCATGGGTGGGTGACGTTCCCCTTGATTTATTACAACTCATAAAAACAACTTCACATGAAGTATAACTCTTGAAATGAGTGAGAAGGTCCCCTTGCCCGATCATGTGTTTGGGACACCCTACGTCCATGACCCACACATGATCGTCCTGCAAAATCAAGTGCAAACATTTTTAGGTACCCATTTGGGAATGGGTCCTTTCGGGTTAGTACCAGCAGGTTTGGGTTCCTCTTTGCTCTTTTTAGAAGTCTTTCGCTTTGGTTTAGAGTTATGTTTCTTAGCATGATGAGTGTGATGATGATAAACATGATTGTAGAATCTATAAAAGTTAGGAGCATAATAATCATTCAAAAAGGCATTCGCACAAAAGCCAAAATGAAAACAGTTTCGACATCGATAATCACTCCGATATCCATAAGCAACATGTTCATAGTCATGAAAATTAAAAAGAGTATGAGGTACATGACTGTGAGCTCTATGAAATTTATCATTGGAAAATCTGTTTTTCGCAAATCTGGGCTTATGTGCACGTGACCTTGGATGACTGCCTTTTTCAGTTCCATTCACCTTTGATTTACGCCTACCCTTTCTTGTATTTTGATATGTCACATTTGAAGAAGAATGATTAGCATGAGAGTGAAGATTTGAAGCTTTGGTTCTCAGGTGGAAGTTGTATGACTGTTCTTTAGGTTTGGACGACTTCTTGTTTTTACGAGAACGTCGGCGTTTCTTAGGAGCAGTCACATTGGAACGAGATGTACTCGCAACTTCAGACTCAGGGGTGACTATTGGAGTCTTCCCTTTGTCTTTCCGAGACGGTTTAGGAGGAACTATATTTCCTGGTTTGGATAGGCCTGATGACCTAGCATTCTCACCAACCCTATTGGTACAATCATCCGATACAATTTCAGAAATTTGTACCGTTGATTTAGGTGTCGTATATGTTAAGTCTTCCATGTATGAAATGGTGGTGCAGATTGGAGACCTTAGTACCAAAGAATGTGAGTTTTGAGAAAAAGTACTTGAAGGTCTGAAATCTAAAGCATTCACATTCCATGTATGGTGATGATGACGTGAATTATCACGAGTTCCAAAGGTGGATTTACTTGCTTGTGGTGTGCTTTTGGATTTGAGGGCTTCCTCCAATTCATTGATTTTACTCAAGAATAGGTCATTTTCCCTAGGGTTAATTACATAGGTATGTATCGAACTTGTCACGTTTTATCATTGTATGTACTCAACTTATAAACTTACCATTGTATGTATCGAACTTTCTAAAATTGCCATTGTATGTATCCAACTTTATCAAAACCTATCATTGAATGTATTTCTACTTGTCACGAAAGTGTATCGAACTTGAGGTTTTGATAAAGTTGGATACATACAATGGCAATTTTAGAAAGTTCGATACATACAATGGTAAGTTTATAAGTTGAGTACATACAATGATAAAACGTGACAAGTTCGATACATACCCATGTAATTAACCCTTTTCCCTATGGTTCATGCCCCTCTCATCCTCTAGCTCAGCCTCAAGTTTAGTAATCCTTCTCTCATAAAAGGTTTTGTTATGTTTGTATATTCTTTCAAGAATCGGAACTTCCTGATTCATCTCATCTTCAGTATAGTTAGGCGTGTAATCCTTAGACAAAGGAATCTCATGCTTTGCATAACTAGCATTGAGAGATGAATAGTTGAAGGGAATGGAGTGTTTGTTTTTTCTATCTTTTTCTTTCTTCTCGATTTCCTTCAACTGTTTAGGATCATCAGACTCTTTCATGAAAACGATTTTTTATCCAAGACTCATGTACCTAAGATCATACAAGGTAGGAGTCTTGGATATGGCACGCTTAAGATAGCATGGACTTTTGTATCCAATTCCTTCTTTAGGATTGTAATAATTGAACTCTTTCGGTTGGTTCATATGAATTGTTTGATCGGTTTGGTCTCTCTTTAGGAACTTTTCCTCCATGTCTTTTATTTTAGCAAAAAAGTTTGTTCTTTGAGCAAAAATCACTTCATATTTTTGTAAACTTTTTCTACTCAAAACTTCAGCCTCATGAAACTTCTTTTGCAAATCTGAGATGTTATCGTTCAGACTAGCAACTTTATCTTCTAAGATTTTGTTTGCAAGAGTAAGAGTGGTTACCTTTTTCTTTGGAATGAGCTAGTTCAATAGAAAATTTTACCACTAAGGCATGCTTACTAGCTAATTTGGATTCAACAATTGTGGTTCATTTGTTAGCTTGTTTGATCTTATTTTCATACTCAGAAACCTTTTTTGCGAGACCTTTTTCTTGATTTTCAAGTTCAATGTATGGGTCAGGGAGTACCTCAGAAGATGAATCAGAGTGGTCTGAGTTGACATCATTGTACTCACGATCATCATCTTCGGAATACTCTTCATCTGCATCAGCCATCAAGCACAGTTGATCTTCTTTTCCTTCATCACTGTCCACATTCCACGCGTCATCTTGAGCTAGCATGTAGACAAGTCCTCTTTCCTCATTATCACTTGACATTTGTAGCCAAGCCCCATCTTCAGCTAGTAATGCTATTCCATCATCCTTCTTTTTGGCCAAGTTCATTTTGTTCTTGTAATAGTCATACTTGGAGACATGATTGATGCAGTTCTTAGCAAAATGCCCAGGCTTCCCGCACTTGAAGCATGTACGGCTGCCATTATCTTTCTTAGGATCTTTGCCTTTGTCCTCAGGCTTGTGCTTCTCTTCAGGCTTTTGGTGGTCAGCTCTACCTCCTACATCAAATCTTCTTGGTTCTGGATAACGATCAAATCTTCTAGTTTCACCATACCTTTTCTCCTCGTCTTCATACTGCCTGTCTTGGTACCTTCTTTCCTCATACCTTCGCTCCCTAGGTTCTTCATATCTTCTTGGTTCCTCATACCTCCTGTAGTCAGTCTCAGTAGTTCTCTCAAACCTTCGTGCATCACTCTTTGGTTCATACCTGTCTCGAGCTTCATACCTTTTGCCACTGGAATACCATGGTTGTTGGAAGATAAAGGTTTCCTTGAAGTTCTTTTGGCCATTGTTCTGGTGATCAGGGCCAATGCCTTCTTCATGTCACTCATCTCCTCATCAGATTCACTTCCTCTTTCAACAACGTCGGTAGGAACATCATAGTCTTCTTCATACCTAGATGATCTCTTGGATGAGTATTGCCTTCTATCAACAACCAGGGCTAAAGGATCAACATACTTTTCAGCTTTCTTTTCTTTTCCCAAAATCTCTAACACTTCATCTTGATTATGATTTAGCAGCTGAAAAAGTTCATGGATGTCAATATCCTCCAAGTTGCGGTTTTGTTGAATGTTGGATGCAAATCTTATCCATTCTGATCTAAGTGAGTTGATGAATTGGATGTTGATATCCAATTGAGACTTCTTAAGGTTATTCTTTCTGAGCTCATTGATCATGTTGCAGAACCTATGGTAGGTGTCTTCAAGAATTTCTCCCTCCCGACCCTTGAAAGTAGCAAACTTAGTCAGGAGGTTAGTTCTCTTCATCTGGACGCCTTTCTCGGTTCCATGCATTAGACGGCATATTTCATCCCACATCGCCTTTCCTATGTTGTTGCAGTCGATGTTTGCATAGATGTCATTCGGAAGGCTCTGGATGAGGTATGACTTGGAGAGTTGATCTCCCTTCATGCGGTTAGCTTCCTCAGGTGAGATGTTGGTTGCATCTTTTTCAACTACACCACCTACGATAGGTGGATTACCATCGGGGACTGCCGGGATAGTTGTGTAGAACTTGACTGGTCCATGTTTGAGTGATTCAAGTATATCTTTACCGAGAGGTTGTTTCTCAATGAAGTCCATGAACCTTGACTTCCATTGAGAGAAGTCGCCGCAGAAGAGGACGAGAGGTCGGGTATCGGACCCTATAGCGAGCACGTCACGTGTGTTCATGATGATGTTGATTGTGGATCTTAAACCACAAGAATGATCCAAGTGTGAAGACACCGCAGGTATAGTGCAATGTCAAATTTAGAGACTATGCGGGTGGGGTGCAATGTCATGAGTAGGGAATATGAGTAAGAGTAAGGTAAGATGACAAGTTGGGTATGGAGACTAGACGCGTATGGTGTCAAGACGCGTATGGTGACCACACAATGGATCAAGAGCAGTGGTAGGCCCTGATACCAATTGTAGGTTCCAAATCAACACCAATTAACACAATCAAGATATATAAATTGTTCTCAAATGATTGGAAATTGTAAAGAGTTGGAGAAGAGGAAAATACAAATGAAGTAAACAACTCCTATTTATAATACTCTAGAAAAGGCTTAAAAAACTTTAAATGGATGGGCCCTAAACAATAGGCCTATTCCACAAATTACATAAAAAGCAAGTAACTTTAGATTAATTACAAATTGACACAACTAACAAATATTTCTAACAATACCTCTCATTTAACTGAACATGAAAGAAAAAGTTTATGATTGTTAAATAGAGAAACCAAATCCGATTTTTTTCTTGAAGTTTATGATGATATCCGTATTCCGTAGAAAGTTTATATCACTAGAGGCCAAAACTATTACTCTATTAGCATTGTATATATGTGTAGATGTTTAAGGGAAATTATATCCCTACACCGTGCCACATTCCCTACGATATTGTATACAGTATACCCCCTTCACTCGCATTTATTTGAAAAAAAATATTACATTTAGCCCACTTAAATAGTTTAGTTGGTACACTTTATAATTTTTAGTTAATTATTTTTCATTTTAATAATATTAATACATTAACTAAAATACATTAATAAAATACGTTTTAATTTTGACAAACAAGTTACACCATTATTATCGTCTCGTTGATACCTTCAAAATGAGCCCAATATTGAACATATATTTGGATTTCATTATCCTATTATATATAAAATAATATTATATAATTTTTTTAATGAAATTGTTTAATATTTTGGTGTTTTTTATGTAAAAAAATTTGGATGTCATTATCTTTTGATGAAATTGGTTCATATTGTTTTCATGTATTTTTCTGATGAAATAGTTTTATTAATTTTCTTATTTTCTAATAATCTTCTAGTCAATACCTTCGAAATGAGCTCAATTTTGAATATTTATTTTGTTTAACTACATATAGGCCACTATAACGTATTGACTAATTGATTTTATTTCATTTTGTTGCAAAAATAAAAAACCACTCGTATGTGTTTTAACATAAAAATAATAAATATACTGGGTCTTTTTTTATTCCAACAAATTCCAACTTTGATTATTCATTGACATCAACATAATTGCTAGTACGGGTACGCTCTATATAATCCTCATACATATCTAATCTACCTTGGTATGGGATAATCCATGTACTTGCTTCTTCAAGACGATGACAAGTCCAATGATGTATGATTGTAGACATTGGGTATTCTCCGTTTAATACCACCTATATGCAATGATTTCCATCAACATGCACTATTACAAATTGATACATGTTGGGATGGTAGCAATTGTGTCCAAATGGTAAGTATCTCACACTGCCTGCCATGGTAAGAACATGTAGTATCACATTGAACTTTGAAGTAATTAGAATTCCCATTTCAGGCATAGCGATCCAATACGGAGCTAGTGCGAATACGTCCTTTTGGAAAAAATTCAATGCTTCGTAAATTCTGTAGGCACCCGTTGCCAATCACATTAGAATAATAATGATCCTCACTTAGTTTATCTATTAACTCTCTGTGGATATTGTCCCATGCGTATTGATGACCACCTAAACAAGTAGATATGGAATGAAATCCACAATTTTCATCCCCCAATACATCTTCTATATGTATGATGTATGGATAAAATAAACTCAGGGTTTGAACAAAAAATCGATTTCAGGGGGTGGGTTGTCATTAGAAGTATGAGTTATGCCTCGTTAACTCTTGATGACCAAAATCTTCGAAGTTGATGAATGATAGCACGTTAGAACAACTATATCTGTGAGGGTCGTTAATAATCTTTTTAGAGCTTGATTTTTTTAGAGAAGGACATCCACGACTGGTTTAATGACCTCACAAAGCGATGTTTTTGGTGGCTTAATCATAACATTTAACTTGTGCACATGCCTTTTTTTTTCCAGAACTTGATTATTTATTGAAATTTTCTCTAAACATTTAAACTTCATCGTCACATTAAATATCATCATCTTGTGCAGACACACATGGCAAAAAATCAAGTTTTTTTCTCCAAAATATATCGATCACATCAAGTGGAATGGGTATACCTTGACATGTATATAGTGCTTGTTCATGCACACATGGCAACCCATGACTTGTACGCAGTTTACAACCACAATGTTTAGAGGAAGAGAGTGAGAATTCAGTATATAGAATGAGAGAGTGAAATTCGATATATGATCGATGATCGATCGTTCAATATATATATATATCAAATTATTTTTACTATATCTTTAATCAATGACTTCAATTTATTTCAAACCGATAACTTTACTTTATTTCAAATCAAATTATTAAACGAATAATATCGATGTATATATATATATATATATAGAGAGAGGAAGGTTCATGCGAGAAGCATATCAATTTAAGAGAACTTGAGTAGCAATCTCAGCCACTCATCTTCGGTTACAGTGGATGTGATCACGGAGGATTGACGCGATTCATGGGAGGGTAGAGATTATTAAAGAGGGGACCGGTCAAAGCCGCCTTTGTCGATCCGATAAGTGGCTGAGATTGCTTCTCACGTTCTCTTAAATAGTTATGTTTCTCATTTTAACATCACTCTCTATATATATATATATAAGTAGGTTCATGTTGGTCCCAATGGGTGACCTTCAAGGTAGATAGTGTATGAGATTATAGAACCGGGGGGGGGGGGGGGGGTTGAATATAATCACACCAAATTTCACTTTTAAATTCTATGTTGTATTAACACTTTGAATTTACAGATTGTTGCGGAAATAGAAAAGACTAAAGTCTAAACTAAACAATCTAAGTTTTCTTGCACTATGCACTAGAGTGAGAAGACTAGAAAAGATAAGAAATAGAGGGATAAAGAAAGAAAGGATTTGGGTAATAAGATAGGTGAAGAAGAGGTATGGAGAACATGTCTTCACGTCCTATTTATACCCAATGCATTAAATGCATGCAGACTCACTTTTGTGTGCGTGTCACACTCTAAGTGGTCCTATGTAGTATTTACTATAAACAATATCTTATGCATGGTATACAAAAGAGAGCTTATATGAATAGTTGCCTTGAGGTCTGATAAGTACGGAGGGAACAGAAAAGTGACTGTCCTTGTGTACTTTTTGTGTCAGTAAAGGCGTATAATCCTTTTATGCATTAGATTAAGACATTACACTAATCCTTCAGGATCAGGATACTAATCAGTGAGGAATGCCCTGATACTGATGTTGATCAGGGGTCACTGTATCCTGATGAGTCTTCAAGATGTCATACGAAATTGAGCAGCCTGCTATCACTGAGTTCCGTCTTCAGACCACGAGCACGCTGTTCCTATCATCAGCTAATTCTTCGACTTCGCTGATGGTTCTTGAGTATGATCTTATTCTCCTGATCCTGATCCTGATAATTATAAATACAAGTTACAACATAATTAACATGGAATAACACTGAACGATCTCAGTGATAATTCCTCAAGCTATAACTAGAAGCAAAGACCTATTCACTGAGTAAAGAAACAAGATCATTATCATTTCATCAGGTCTTAGGAGAGCTGGATTAACAATCTCCCCCTAAATGATGATGATAAGACAACAGAGAAATTGTCTTAGTCTAGAAAGTTTAGAAAAAATTCTAAGTCTAGATTTAACAGTAGGAAATAGAACTCATAAAGATACATGTCCCATTTACTGTTTTGAGGGATCTTTTTCAGTACTATGATGGAATAAAGTACGATGCACTAAAATGCATTTCCATTAATCTCATATGATGATTTTACAAGAGTAAAGAAAATACACAAGTACATAAATAAAGTACTGAAAGCAGATTACAAAATTCCTAACTATCAGAAACTTCCTCAGGCTCTTCCTCCTTAACTTGGATGGTGAGATATGTTTCTCCATCTGCTATTCGTTTATTGAGGATAGATCTGACAATGCGTGCGAATTCCATGGCGTCTTGATTTTTCTTTTCTTTGTTCGCCGTGAAGAGGACTGACACCAGGTGTTCAATAGGTGCTTTGTGTAGTTTACTGAATCGTTGATAACGAAGAATGTTGAAGTTGTCGCCTACACAAATACCATGAACTGGTTCCTTGATGACTTGACCCTCTGAGAGAGTTACTCCTGAAGGAAAGGAGAGATCAAGCATCGAGAGGTCAGTAGGCCTGATGGAAGTTCTTGATCTAGGAACACAATGAGTGTATCTCCTTGTAGAAGTGCCTGCTGATCGTCTGACATGAGGCTTTGGCAGTACTGAAGGAGGTTGGAGCAGGACATCAGGAATTTCTGTTGTTCTTCTGATTCGTGCAATAAGTCCATTGATGACTTCTTCTACTTCAGCCCTGTAGTTCTTGTTGGCATTGGGAAGTAGGCTTCTGATTTCGTTCCACTATGACAAGTTGTATCTGTCTAACTTGTCGAGAGTGTGCTGCACGTCCTTCACTCCTGAGCGTTTGACTGTGATCCAAGTTTTACCAAGGGCTCCTCTCTTTCCTCTTGTTCGGTTGAGAGAGACCCCTGAGATTTTAGCACCGTGCTTCCTGAGATGAAGTCGGTCTTTGCACCAGTCAAGCTCTATGTTTACCTCTTCAGCCTGTTCTTCAGTCCTCCTGTTGAAGACTTTTAAAGCAGCCTTCTATGCGAGTAGAGGATCCACACTTATTTCGTCGTCTTCCTCGATGAAGTCACAAGCAAGCTTGCGAGCAGCTTGTGTAAAGAGAAACGCTTCTCTTTCTTTATTATCGAGCTCCTCCTGAGCTTTTATTGAATCCAAAAACTCCTCCTGTGATAGATATGCGAACTCGGATTCCCAAGAGGTACGAAGAGGAATTTTTACTCTTGTACTCTCGAGTTGCTCTATCACAGCGTCTAAACGCCCATCCCTGTTCATATTAACAGAAGTGTCAGGGTAATTCTCACCTTCAGAATGAGGAGTGTTAGAGGGTGGTGATCTTGGTGAGGATGGAGGAGTTGAAAAATCATCAGAGGTAAATTCATCATCTGATGATAGAACAATGGTCTCAAAGGGACCAAGTTGGTCATCTTCGATTCTGGAGGAGGAAGCTTGAGAATAAAAGGGGTTAACAAGATTAGAGGGGAGGGCTTCATGGTTTAAGGGGGTAACAGTAAACGTCATTCTGCTAACTTCAGCCCTGGTTCGTGCTGAGATACTATTTTCCATAAGGTAAATAATATCACCAATGACAGAGCCAAAGTTAACATCTTGATATTGGGTTTCAGGTTCAGGCTGGGTTTCAGGTTCAGGTTGGGTTTCAGGTTCAGGTTCAGGTTGGGTTTCAGGTTCAGGAGTTGGGAATTTGGGTGGTTGGTAGACAACAAGTTGTAGGTTGTTTGTGGGTGAGTTTTCAGATGAGCTATCTGTTAAGGTGATGGTTTCAGGGTTTTGTTTGGTTTTAGTAAATAGAGAGGAGATGGGAAGATTATCAGAACTAGTAGGGGAGGATGGATGAGTTGTAGACGTACCAGGAGCCTCATGGTTCTCCCCCTGGGATGGTGCAGGTCCTGGAGTGGGCGTTGGTTTGGGTGCAGCATCCGAAACCTTTTCCACCACGAAAAGGTCAACGTCGTCGTCGTCATCGTCGTTTGTTTCCTCCTCCTCATCATTGATGTTCCAGTTGCTGGAGGGGGAATAGACGGAATGGTCACCAAGATTTCGCTGTTGCAGAGGTGCTGGCTGTCTCTCCCCTCAACAGGTGCCCTTGCAATGGCAGCTGTTGTGATACACCTCTGAAGGAGAGAGGCCATGTTCGCCTGCAGCTTGGTGTTGGTGATGGTGGTGCCAACCAGGATTGAAGCATATCCCTGTTAGCGGTTGTGAACGCTGGAGGTGGCGGAGCAGCAGTGGAGAGGGTATGAACTGCTGAGGAGAGTTCAGTAATCTTTTTCTGAAGGGCGCGGAGCCCGACCTCCCGTGCATCCAATCTCTGCACGACCTCTGATTGGAAGGAGGTGAGAGAGTTGGAGCCGGAGTTGATTGTAACATCTCAAATTTATTTTTGCCATTTTTAACGAGAAATAAACGGAAATGAAATAAAAGTAACCATTACAGCGGAAATTGTGCAAAAACATAAAATTTATTTATTATTATTTTTCTTTTAGAATCAAAGGTTTAAGTTTCCAACCAAAAGATACTAGCCAAAATCCTCAAAACAAGGTTCATCACAAATAACTGTTTTTAATCAATCAAAACATAATTTAAAGTTTAACGGTCTTGTAAATCCAGATGAACTGAGCCTTGAGCATGATCAGAACTTCAAGCTTTTCCCTTCCCTTTGTCCTTCCCAGACGGACCTGCATCTAAGGGGAAAAAGAACACAACGGGGTAAGCTTTCGCTTAGTGAGCACACACCACAAACACACAACAATATAATACAACTATTGCGCATATGAGAACTAGGCATGCTATCACTAATGGCCTTATGGTACACGCCGGTAAGAACCACACACATACTGATATCAGTTTAACACAAGGACTATACCCACGGTGGCCACCACCACTACAATGAGTATGTCATCACACAACATGCTAGTCTCATAACATATATGCATCACATATAAGTTGTACATAAAGCCACGTATAAGGGATAATGTACTCACCTTGGTTCGCTTCATAGTAATTAAGATCAACTCACCACACGGTTGTATAACAATCACCTATATATCACATTATAGCAAAACACACATGAATAACATCCATAACGACACCTTAAGGCTCATGACCGAAACCCTTAAGGCTCATAACTAACACACTTAGCCTAGACCTAAACTAGACTCTATAGAAAGGTAGATAATTCAATTACGAACCCAACGATCTTTACGGTATCAAAATCGGAGCTAAGACGCGAAAGTTACGGCCAAAACAGTTTTTCCACACAAAACAGAGGCTAGCGATCACTAGGCTGATAGCTAGCGATCGCTAGCTATTTTTCCCCACTTTCTGTTCGAGTTCGCGATCATCAGGTGGTCGCTAGCCCTCATTTTCCATGGCTAGCGATCGCTAGCTTCATCACCTAGCGATCGCTAGGTGCTGAAATTCAGCACGAACCCAAAATCGAGTTTTCATCTTTTTGGCATAACTTTTGCATCCCAAACCCAATTCGACCGATTCAAAAAGCCATGGTTTCGTAATTCCAGGCTCTACAAGATCACAACAACCATTTTAACACTAAACTACTCCATAACACTCAATTGGTGATCCAAAGAACACCAATTTCATCCACAATCAACCAAAACCCTAAATCTTGGAATAGACTAACAATTAAACATATATAACACATAAACAACCAATGCTTACCTCTGATTAGCCACCAATCAACAACCAACAAGAACTTGCTAATCCGAATTGACCTTCCTCCCTTGCTATTTCCCAAGAGCTCACCAATTTCCCTAACTCTCTCTCAAATTCGTTTAGTGCAAATGAGAGGTCTAGGCTTCCTCATTCATACATATATAACACACTAACCCTTATACTTTACAAATTTACACTTTAACCCTTATAAAAAGGTTACACAAAAGACACCACTTAACTCAAGACTTAACAAAAAAGTTAAACTTTAACTAACTGGAAACGGGATGTTACAACTCTCCCCCACTTACCAAGATTTCGTCCCCGAAATCGGTCATGCTTGAAAAAGTTCCGCATGATTCGCCCTCATCTCAGCCTCTGGCTCCCACGTCCACTCTGACCCTTTCCGATGTTCCCACTGAACTTTCACCAACCCAATCTCCTTATTGCGCAAAGATTTCGTCTTCCGTTCCAAGATAGCAATCGGCCTTTCCACGTAGTTAAGTCGTTCATCAACTTGAATGTCATCTATTTGAATGTGAGCCGATTCATCCGCCAAACATTTTCGTAACTGGGACACATGGAAAGTGTCATGTATCAAACTGAGCTCTGGTGGTAGCTCAAGTCGATACGCCACTTTACCCACACGTGCCACCACTTTGAATGGTCCAATAAATCTAGGGCCGAGCTTGCCCCTTTTCCGAAATCGGATCACTCCCTTCCAAGGCGACACTTTTAACAACACTTTATCACCCACACTGAACTCCAAGTCTGATCTCCGCTTATCAGCGTAGCTTTTCTGACGACTTTGAGCTGTCTTCAAACGTTCTCGAATTAATTCTATGCTCTCAGTTGTCTTCTGAACTATCTCGGTACTACCCAGCTCCCGTTGGCCCACCTCTCCCCAACATACCGGAGTCCTGCACCTCCTCCCATAAAGCATCTCATATGGAGGCATGCCAATGCTAGCATGGAAGCTGTTGTTGTACGAAAACTCGGCCAACGGTAGATAGGTATCCCAACTACCACCAAAATCTAACACACAGGCCCTCAACATGTCCTCCAAGGTCTGAATCGTCCTCTCACTTTGACTGTCGGTTTGAGGATGGAATGCGGTACTAAGTTGCAGTTTCGTCCCCAAATCTTCATGAAACTTACTCCAAAACCGTGACGTAAACCGAACATCCCGATCAGAAATGATGGTGACCGGAACGCCATGTCTAGCCACGATCTCCTTAACATAAATATCAGCCAACTTTTCCGACGAAGAGCTCTCATTAATAGTAATAAAATGAACACTCTTAGTTAAACGATCCACGATAACCCAAATAGCATCCACATTTCTTGAAGTACGAGGTAACTTAGTGATTAAGTCCATCGTAATGTGCTCCCACTTCCAAACAGGTATATCCAAAGGTTGCAACTTCCCATGAGGTCTTTGGTGCTCTGCCTTAACCCTCAAACAGGTTAAGCACTTCTCCACATAACGGGCCACATCCCGCTTCATTCCTGGCCACCAATAATCGGTCTTCAAATCCCGATACATCTTGGTAGCTCCCGGATGAATAGAAAACTTGGACTTATGAGCTTCGTCCAGGAGTGTCTGCCTCGCCTCACATGACACCGGCACCCACACTCGACCCGAATGAGTCAATAACCCTCTACTATCTGTCACCAACTGGTCCAGTTGACCCTTAATCCTCTCTTTCTTTTGATTCTCCTCCTTCACTGCTTCAAACTGCGAGCTCTTTATCAACTCTATCAACGAAGTGGTCACCGTCAATCCCATCAATGGCACCCGCAACACATCACCATGAACCTTTCGACTCAACGCATCCGCCACCACATTGGCCTTGCCTGGATGGTATAGGATCTCGCAATCATAATCCTTAACCACATCTAACCACCGACGTTGCCTCATGTTCAGATTCTGCTGATCGAGAAAATATCGCAGACTCTTATGGTCAGTGTAAATGGTACACTTTACACCATAGAGGTAATGTCTCCACAACTTCAAGGCAAAAACCACCGCAGCTAATTCCAAATCGTGAGTCGGATAATTTACCTCATGCATTTTTAGTTGACGGGACACGTAGGCTATTACCTTCCCACGTTGCATTAACACGCAGCCTAACCCGTGATAAGAAGCATCACAGTAGACTGTCATGTCATCAACCCCTTCCGGTAGCGTCAAGACCGGCGCTTCACACAATTTCCCGCGCAACAACTCAAAAGCTTTTTGATGCTCCTCGCCCCACACAAACTTCACATTCTTTCGAGTGAGCCTCGTCAAAGGCACATCTATCTTAGAGAAATCCTGAATAAACCGTCGGTAATAACCGGCTAATCCCAGGAAACTCCGAATCTCTGTGGGAGTCTTTGGAACCTCCCATTTCATCACCGCTTCAATCTTTGCCGGATCCCCCTTGATGCCTTTCCGATTAACAAGATGCCCTAAAAATTGGACCTCTTGTAACCAGAAATCGCATTTAGAGAACTTAGCGTACAACCGCTCCCGTCGCAAAGTCTCTAGTACCTCGATCAAATGCACCACATGATCTTCCTTCGTCTTGGAGTAAATCAGTATATCGTCTATGAATACGATTACTGACTTATCCAACATAGGCCTACAGACCCGGTTCATTAGGTCCATAAACACTGCCGGCGCGTTTGTCAACCCGAACGGCATCACCACGAACTCGAAGTGTCCGTACCTCGTTCTGAATGCTGTCTTCTGCACGTCTTCTTCCCTCACCTTCACTTGATGGTACCCAGATCGAAGATCTATCTTTGAGAACCACGCAGCTCCCTGAAGTTGATCAAAGAGATCATCGATCCTCGGTAGCGGATATCGATTTTTCACTGTGAGCTTATTGAGCTCACGATAATCGATGCACATCCGCATCGAGCCATCCTTCTTCTTCACAAAGAGGATAGGGGCTCCCCAAGGTGAACTACTTGGGCGTATAAACCCCTTGCCCAACAATTCTTCAAGCTGGTTCGACAACTCCTGCATTTCTGGAGGTGCTAAACGATAGGGAGCTTTAGCCACTGGCGCCGCCCCCGAAATCAAGTCGATCCCGAACTCCACTTGACGCTCCGGAGGAACTCCCGGTAAATCTTCCGGAAAGACATCTGGGAAGTCCCTTACAACCGGAACATCGGCCACCGTTTTCCTCTTTTTCTCCCCCGCAATCTCTGCCACGTACACAAGGTAACTTATGCCTCCCCTTTTCACATACCGCCTAGCCTTAGCCAAAGAGCACGTCCTTGGCGGTCGCTTCATGCCGTTGCCGGTGATGATCAAGTCTCCCCCACTAGGATTCCTGATCTTCACTCTTTGTCCCTCGCAATCGAACCACGCCCCATGACGACCCAACCAACTCATCCCCAACACCACATTTATTTCTTTCATAGGAATGGGTATAAGATCGACACGAAACCTTACCCCTCCCAATTCTATTACATTTCCTCTATATATATTTCTAACTATTACACTCTTCTCATCAGCTATTTCTACCTCTAAAGGCTCATCTAATCTACCCATTACATTAGAAAAACCCTTACAAAAAGAAGTAGGAACAAAACTTTTGCTAGCTCCCGTATCAAACAGAACTAAAGCTGGTTTTTGAGTTTACGGGAAATATACCTGTCACCACTTCAGGCTCCACCTTTGCTTCCTCCGCAGTCAGCTGAAAGACCCTCGCACGGCCTTTCGGGATCTCCACCTTTTTCGCCGAACCGGCCTCAATCGCCTTCAAAGGCGCCACTCCAGATAACTGGGTAGATGCAGCTGCGTTCGGACACTCATGAGCAAAATGACCAGGCTGAAAACACCTGAAACACAATCTGGCCGCAACCCTGCAGTCCCGGCTCGAGTGACCTGTTTTCCCGCACTTGTAGCACGTGATAAGACTCGGCCTACACTCGCCCGGATGATTCTGGCCACACTTGGAGCACTTAGGATACTCCCTTTTTCCTTCCGATCTTTGCACTATCCCCTTGAACTTCTTGTTTGAGTGGACCTGACTGTGCTCCTCCTTCTTGCGTTTCCCTTGGCGCTCTAACTCAATTTCCCTTAATCGGGCCTTTTCGAACATCTGCTGAAAGCTCGTGCAATTAGTCATCAGTACAAACTCCCGAATCTCAGCTTCGAGCATCTGCCCATAACGATACATCTTCATGGTCTCATCCGCCACATAGTTTGGGCAAAAACGAGACTTCTCCAGAAATTTCTCGGTAATTTCGCTCACCGACTCAGTAGTCTGCTTCATGTAGAGAAACTCGTTAGTAAGCCTCTCTATCTCCACCTGCGGTTCAAACTCCGCTTTGAACAACCCCTTGAACTCCTCCCAAGTCATGGCTTCTACTTGTTCCGGAGTTCTAGAACTACACACCACATTCCACCAATCCTTCGCTGCTTTCCTCAACAAGTTCGCAGCGAAACGAACTTTCACCTCCGCGGGACTGAAACTGGTGAGGAACGCCCCTTCCACTTCCGAGACCCATCTAGAAGAGATGACGGGATCCTTCTCTCCCAAAAAGTTCGGCGGTTGACACGCCATGAAGTCTTTGAAGGTCACATTTCGGGTGTGCCCTGATTGTGAGCTTCCCGCCCCACTCACTCGCCCCCCCCAGTCGCAGTCTGCACTTGCTGCGTTACCAACTCTGTCATCTCCCTCTTCATTTGATCGAAAAGCCCTGGCTATAAACTGTGCGACACCTCCCCCACTTGAGATGCTATCACATCTCTCAAGTCAGGGATTTCCTGATCCTCTCCACCAGTGGATCCACTGCCTCTCCGTGTAGTCACCATACTGATTCAAGTAACAAATACCATTAGGTACCACACCTAGCACTTAGTCTCTAACACGCTCATCCCACAAATTATTACCTTATCCCAAATAGGTTCATACAACCTATCCTAGCATGCTACTATCCCATCCTACCTTGTTAGTTCATAGGTGTCCCCTATAACCTCGCCAAGTCCCGACATGCACAATATAATTGTAATGATATGGGCCCTTATACCATTATAATTATACCCTACATATCTAGGCTCAACGTTGTCACCAAGGGTCCTAATCCCTAATTTCGGTTTACCCCACAACGACCCGCATACACAAGGCAACATCCTATCTATTAAGCATAAGAGTTACCCTACACTTTCCTACCACTATAGTGGTCATGCACAAATAGCATTTAAAAATTATCTAACGCAACTTCCACACCACAAATTAAGTAATCACAATCAATCATGCTTACACATCACCACAATAACACACTATTCGCAATCCAATAACAATATCATTAATTTAGACTATTAAGCAAAGTGCTCACCCGTCTTGACGTTCCGATCCTTGGCTCAGTTCACACCCCATTATACAAAATATCGAGTTTTAATGGTTACTTGTTTTGAAAACACGAACACTTGGGTTTAAGTCCAAGCACTCACCTCGTGTGAATGCCTGAATCCCTCAAACCAAGGCTCTGATACCAATTGTAACATCTCAAATTTATTTTTGCCATTTTTAACGAGAAATAAACGGAAATGAAATAAAAGTAACCATTACAGCGGAAATTGTGCAAAAACATAAAATTTATTTATTATTATTTTTCTTTTAGAATCAAAGGTTTAAGTTTCCAACCAAAAGATACTAGCCAAAATCCTCAAAACAAGGTTCATCACAAATAATTGTTTTTAATCAATCAAAACATAATTTAAAGTTTAACGGTCTTGTAAATCCAGATGAACTGAGCCTTGAGCATGATCAGAACTTCAAGCTTTTCCCTTCCCTTTGTCCTTCCCAGACGGACCTGCATCTAAGGGGAAAAAGAACACAACGGGGTAAGCTTTCGCTTAGTGAGCACACACCACAAACACACAACAATATAATACAACTATTGCGCATATGAGAACTAGGCATGCTATCACTAATGGCCTTACGGTACACGCCGGTAAGAACCACACACATACTGATATCAGTTTAACACAAGGACTATACCCACGGTGGCCACCACCACTACAATGAGTACGTCATCACACAACATGCTAGTCTCATAACATATATGCATCACATATAAGTTGTACATAAAGCCACGTATAAGGGATAATGTACTCACCTTGGTTCGCTTCACAGTAATTAAGATCAACTCACCACACGGTTGTATAACAATCACCTATATATCACATTATAGCAAAACACACATGAATAACATCCATAACGACACCTTAAGGCTCATGACCGAAACCCTTAAGGCTCATAACTAACACACTTAGCCTAGACCTAAACTAGACTCTCTAGAAAGGTAGATAATTCAATTACGAACCCAACGATCTTTACGGTATCAAAATCGGAGCTAAGACGCGAAAGTTACGGCCAAAACAGTTTTTCCACACAAAACAGAGGCTAGCGATCGCTAGGCTGATAGCTAGCGATCGCTAGCTATTTTTCCCCACTTTCTGTTCGAGTTTGCGATCATCAGGTGGTCGCTAGCCCTCATTTTCCATGGCTAGCGATCGCTAGCTTCATCACCTAGCGATCGCTAGGTGCTGAAATTCAGCACGAACCCAAAATCGAGTTTTCATCTTTTTGGCATAACTTTTGCATCCCAAACCCAATTCGACCGATTCAAAAAGCCATGGTTTCGTAATTCCAGGCTCTACAAGATCACAACAACCATTTTTAACACTAAACTACTCCATAACACTCAATTGGTGATCCAATGAACACCAATTTCATCCACAATCAACCAAAACCCTAAATCTTGGAATAGACTAACAATTAAACATATATAACACATAAATAACCAATGCTTACCTCTGATTAGCCACCAATCAACAACCAACAAGAACTTGCTAATCCGAATTGACCTTCCTCCCTTGCTATTTCCCAAGAGCTCACCAATTTCCCTAACTCTCTCTCAAATTCGTTTAGTGCAAATGAGAGGTCTAGGCTTCCTCATTCATACATATATAACACACTAACCCTTATACTTTACAAATTTACACTTTAACCCTTATAAAAAGGTTACACAAAAGACACCACTTAACTCAAGACTTAACAAAAAAGTTAAACTTTAACTAACTGGAAACGGGATGTTACATTGATGGCGGTGGTGATGGCAGGAAGTGCAGTGGCCTTCATGTCCTGAATGGACTCTTGAAGTGTGGTGGAGGAGGTGGCCATCTGTGATACCTTGTCATGGATGTTATCCAGACAAGGTATGTTTAAGTACACACCGATGGGAGGAGGAGCGGCAGCAGTGGCAGCGGCGACAGCAGCAACGGCCTTGGCTTCTGCAGCAATAACAGCGGCCTTAGCAGAGGCAAGCTCTACTTCCATAGCTTGGAGGCGTGCTTTGTGAGCTTCCTCCTGAAGCTGTAGAACAACCTTGGCAACCTGCAACGCCTTCTCAACCGACTGACGGCGTAGCTCTGCCACGCTCAATTGGCGCTCAGAGTCCGTGAGCACAAACTCATCGAAGGGATCATCCTGTTGTAGTTGAGGATGGCCCTGAGAGTGCTCAAAAAATGAACGTGCAGAAGTAGTAGCTAAATGAGCACTAGAGGTCTCAAAAGCTTTCATAGAAGAAGAAACAATAATAAATTGCTTAAGTTTATTACCTGAGGCGTGAATGGCATCAGAACGATTGCCATCTAGATTCTCTGAGTGTTCATGATGAACAACCTCAGGTTCATTTGTTGTAGCATGAGTATCTGCGAGTGAAGAAGATTTAGATAAAGGAGATGGTCTATTAAAGAGTTGAGGGAGGGTAAGATAGTATTTCTTACCAGCAGCAGCTCCCTTGCCCTTTTTCTTCTTCACCTTGGTTTTGGCGCGCTTGGGCTGAGGTGTTGGTGAGGATCCAGAGGGAGGGGGACGCTTTTGATGCGTCAAGGTGTTTGCAGCTGGGGAAGTCAGTGCTGGGTTAGCTACTGACATAGCATGCAGAGAATGAGAAGAAGATGGTTTGGAAGAGATGAAAGAGAACATACCTTGGACAGGTGGGGAGGCGAGTCTTTCTTCCGTCTCTTGCTCCTGTTCCCTAGGAAGGACCAGGACAGCAGAGAGAGGGACATCATCAGGGTGAGGGAGCACCTGATCAAGGAATTTGGGCCCGATGGCGTAGTTGTTGAACGTTCCATCGGTAGGGTACTTCTCCTGCAGATGCAGTGCCAGAATGGCAGAGAAGAACCGGGTGTAGGGGACGTTAACCACACGCTTGGGTTCCTTGATCTTGTTCACCATATCGTCCTAGATATGGCGAACGTAGTCGAACTTCCGCCTGTTGAGAGCGGAGAACACCATGTTCTGAATGGTGGTGGGGAATTGCTCGTTGCTGCCAGTCTTCCCTGTCAGACAGAGACCGAATGTGTTCCAGATGTAGTAGAACGTAGCATTCAGTCCTGTCTTCTTGACAGTGGCAGAAGATTTGATGATAACGCCTTCCTTTTTAGGCCATCTGTAGCCGATGTTATCCAGGAGGGTGATGATTTCGTCCTTGGATGGAGGAGGCGGGTATCTCTTCTTTCCAGGGATGTTCAGGACATTACGGAGAGTCCCTATCCCAAAAGTGACGATCTCATCATTTATTTGGAACTTGATGACCTTCTGCAGCTTTCCCTTGGGGCTCTTCTCCTAAGCCACAGTGGCAGTAGACCACAGTTGCAGGAGCAGTGGCTTGTTGGGCTTGGGATTTAGAGTGAATGCAGTCTTCAGTGGACTTCCCAGCAGGAAATCCTTGGCAGGTTGAAGGTATTCTTTGCCTTCAGGAAGTTCAAAGAGGCCTACCAGATTGTTGGCCTTGAACTGAAGATCATGTTGAGGCATGATCACCGGAAGGCTTCCTGAAGCAGACAGCAGAGAGGTGGCCTCAGCGTTGAGTTGTGTGTCTAGAGAAGCACTTGAAGTAGCAGCCATTCTGTAAACACCAAAAAGATTAACATATGTGGATGATTAAAAGATCCAAAATATGTATCTTTTCTTCACTTTTCAATGAACGTTAAATAATAGTTCATAAAAGTGGTGAAATCTTTTTTACTTAGGGATAGATTAGATACCATAAATCACAAAAAGAATGTGTTTTGGTAGGAAAAATAACTTCTATTTTGATGAACTATATTAGAATAGTAGTTTGATGGTTTTTCTTAAAAGAAATAAGAAAAATCATATAAACAGTTTTATCAAAAATCTTTGAAGATTTTGGGTAAATCTAAGATCAAACGAAGTGATCTTAGGGTTTTTGAAAAACGTTTATCATAATAAGTTGGTGTAGATGAAGGAGATAAACTTAAAATGTAGAAAGAACATGAAATCAGACACTTACGTTGATTCTTGAAGAAGAAAGTAGTGTGTGTTCTTGGTGTTCTTGGTGAAAAATCGAGAGAAAATCTTTTCTTGCTTTAAGTTCTTTTGGAGATTATGAGAGTGTAAAGAGTGAAAAGAGTATGAGTAAGGTTTTTATACCACGTGGTTAGAGAGAGAAAATGGATGAGACGGAAAAGAGTGGCTAATTTCAAACGTAATGATGAAAAAAGGGGCTCTACGCGCGTTCACGCGCCTGACACACGTAGTGGGGAACAGGAAACGTCCCATTACGTGTCTGGCAAGATGAAAAGTTTGTTTTATTCTAAAAACCACCTTTTCAGGGGATAATTCCAATTTGGTGAAAGATGAAGGGCTTGTTTGTTTTTAAAGTTTCAGCACTTAATGGCCTATTTTGTCTGACCGATTTAGACAATTCTGAATTCAGACTGTTTGTTTATACACAATTTTAAGAGGCACCTAAGACTGGAAAACCTCTAGACGAACTAGACATATCCTAGCCACTTTTTCTTTCAGACCTGCCATCCCTCCTTCACCCCTTCACGCCTTCAAGCCTGCCATCGATTTCTTTCTTCAAGCATCTCCATCAGGTTCAATTTCTTCAATCCACCAGGTTTGATTTCAAAAAATACAAACATAAATCGATTCCAAGGTATGTCCAAATAGATTTCCTTTTCATTATCCTGTGTTTTGGATTTCTGCAATCGATGTGTTTTCATGAGGTTTCTAGTTTCTCCATCTCGATTTGTTGATTCCAAATCTGCAATCGATGTGCTTTTTTGTTCCTCTTGGATTTCTGGTTTCTCAATTTGCAAATCTACAATGACGTGTTTTTTGTTCTTCAATTTGGATTAATCTGGATCCTCAATCTGCAATCAATGTGTTTTTTTGTGGATTCCAAATCTGCAGTCAATTTGTGTATTAATCTGCAGTCGATGCATTTTTTGTTCCTCAATTTGGATTTCTGGTTCGTCCTCCATATTCTGCAGTTAATATGTTTTTTTTCTCAATTTAGTTTTTTGGTTCGTCCTTCATGATCTGCAGTCTATGTATACTTTTTGTTGCTCAAATCTGCAGTCATTTAGATATTCAAGGCATCCAGGATCTCACAACCATATCAATTACATAATCTCCATGTGGATGAGCGACAACAAGAAGCACAATGGCATTAGGAAAATGTAAGCCATCTCCACCTACAGATCCATTCATAGTCGGAGAAAGAAAGCGAAATGCATATAGAAGCAAAAAAAAGCTTGAAGCATGGAATAGTTCGATAAATGCAGTCGGGCGTAAAGCCGTTGGACCGAAACTGTCGAGGAGGGTTATCTGTCAAAAGTCGAGGTTGTGGACTGTTGATCGAAGCTCTCTCAACCTGACTGCAGTTGGAGTCAGATCAGGCCGTTCTAATCAAGTGTGAGACTCCAGGCTGCTGCTCGAAGGTCGTTTAGTACGAACATAGCTGGAGTTGCAGTTCCCTAGGATGTCAGTTCAAGTCGAGTGTGTGATTGGCTGCTAGTAGCAATCTCCATGGGCTGCAAACGGTTTAGAAAATGCCATCGTAGGTCTGCGGGGATTTTCGGGTTTCAAATGTTGTTTGTATGGTAGGTTCTGTGTTAAAATACATTTGTTTGCCTCTTGCAAACCTTGGTGTCATGGATATATGTTGGTTAAATCGATCGTGGAAGCATATGAATTAGTTAAATGATTGCCGATTGAGCTTCCATTTGTCAAAAACACATTCTTTGGTTTGATTTACATTTCAGATGTTTGATAGTTTACAAAATAACATACAGTCTTTTAGATTTAGATTTCAGGCTTCAGCACCACCACTTAAAAATCAGAAGTGGAATCAGATTTCAGACTTCAGCACCTCTTAAAAAACAAACGCCACCGAAATCTCTTGGAATTTGAGTACTTATCAGATAAGTACTGTTTTAAGAAATCCTCTTATCACATTTAATGCAATAAGGTTTAAGAGTTAGAAATACTTACCTGAAGAGAATCATCAGTATTCGGATTTTGAACATAGATTTTGTAAGTACTGAATAGAGTTATCTCCTGATAAACGTATTCGTCAGGAGTTGTTAGATATATCTCCTGAGAAATCTTATGCTACAGGATATAACATTGTTATCTCCCGATAAAGTTTATTCGTTAGGATTTAACATCCCCAGTTCACTGATGAGCATATTGAAGCGTGTTACATCTAGTGGTTTGGTAAAAAGATCAGCAAACTGATATTCAGTAGGAACAAAATGGAGTTCAATATCACCATTCATCACGTGATCCCTAATGAAGTGATATCTCACTTCAATGTGCTTTGTCTTGGAGTGTAAGACAGGATTCTTTGCGATGGCGATTGCTGAAGTGTTGTCACAGTATATGGGAATTTTGGAAAGTTGTATGTCATAGTCCTGAAGTTGATTTTCAGCCACAGGACCTGAGCACAACAAATTGCAGCTGCAACATATTCAGCTTCAGCAGTTGATGTGGACACAAAATTCTGTTTCTTGCTAGTCCAACTCACCAACTTTCCACCTAGAAGGTGACACCCACCAGTGGTGCTTTTCCTGTCGATCTTACATCCTGCAAAGTCACTATCAGAATAAGCCGTTAGATCGAACCCTGAGTCATTGGAGTACCAAAGACCTAGATTAGGAGTTCCCTTCAGATATCTAAAAATCCGCTTTACAGCAGTCAGATGGGATTCTTTGGGTTCAGCCTGATAACGAGCACATAGATATGTAGAATACATGATATCAGGACGACTCGATGTAAGATACAACAGTGAGCCAATCATTCCTCTATAGAGAGTCACATCAACAGGTTTTCCATTGGAATCCTTGTCAAGTGAGAGAGGAGGTGCCATTGGAGTCTTCATCGGTGTACAAGATGTGAGATCAAATTTCTTCTGCATATCAAGTACATATTTACCTTGATTGATAAAGATTCCCTTTTCAGATTGTTTGATCTGAAGTACTAAAAAGTATGTTAGCTCACCCATCATAAACATTTTATATTTTGTTTTCATGAGCAACTCAAACTTTTCGCAGAGTTTGGGATTGGTTGATCCAAAGATAATGTCATCGACATATATCTGGACAAAAAGGATATGCTTAGGATATTTCTTAAGAAATAGAGTGCTATCGATCTGACCACTCTCGAAACCTTTAGAGAGAAGAAAGGTTGACAGGGTATCATACCAGGCACGAGGAGCCTGTTTTAACCCATAGAGAGCCTTGTTTAATTTATAAACGTGATCAGGGAACTTAGGGTCAACAAAACCAGAAGGCTGAGCCACATAGACTTCTTCATTAAGTTTTCCATTCAGAAAGGCATTTTTAATGTCCATTTGAAAAACTTTGAAGTTCATATGTGCTGCAAAGGCCAGGAAAAGTCGAATTGCTTCGAGCCTAGCCATTGGAGCAAAAGTTTCATCGTAATCAATGCCCTCTTCCTGCCTGTATCCCTGAGCAACAAGTCGAGCCTTGTTACGAATAATAGTACCAACTTCATCAAGTTTATTTTTGAAGATCCATTTGCATCCTATGATGGTACGTTTTCGAGGTTTAGGGACAAGAAGCCAGACATTGTTTCTGATGAACTCTGCTAGCTCTTCCTGCATGGCAGAGACCCAGGCAGGATCACGCAAGTCATCATCTATTTCTTTAGGTTCGTTTTCAGAGATGAAATTAACATAAAGACAGATGTTACCAGATTGACCTCGAGTTTTAACACCAGAGGAAAGATTTTCGAGGACCTGATCAATTGGATGATCCTTGGTCCATCGAAGAGCAGGTGGTTGATACATCTGTCCTGAAGTGGAAGCTTCATTTAACGATGGATCAGGAAGAAGATCTAAAGGAGCAGGAGCAGGTTCACTGCCAGTGGTTTGAGATAAGTCTTCACTGCTAGTGGGTTGATCAGGTTCAGGTGTGACTTTAGTAATAGGGGCGGCATTTATTACTGGCGGAATGGATATTTGAGAGGGTGGAGGTGGAGGTTCTTCAAAACCATCAGGAAGGTCTTGAGGAGATGGATCAACAATGGGAATATCAGGGACCTGAAAGAAAGAGTCAGCCCACTGATTTATTTCAGAATTGTCTTGAAGGTGAGGGAAGGTAGGACCCGATTCATCAAATCGAACATAAGTCGTTTCCTATATTGATTGTCTTCGTTTGTTGAACACACGGTAAGTTTTGGAGATAGAGGAGTATCCAAGGAAGATTCCATCACCAGACTTGGAATCAAATTTTCCAAGGTTATCTTTGTTGGTCACGATGTAGCAGACACAACCAAAGATGTGAAAATGTTCGATTGATGGCTTCCTATTACGAAAAAGTTTGTAAGCAGTCTTCCTGAAGCGCTTGACTATTAGAGATCTGTTCTGGGTGTAGTAACCAGTGTTAACGGCTTCAGCCCAGAATTGAGTGGCAAGGTTGGCTTCACTCAACATCGATCGTGCAGCTTCAATCAAGGTTCTATTTCGTCGTTCAGCAACACCGTTTTGCTGAGGAGTTCTTGCAGAGGAGAAGTTCTGGGAGATACCTTTCTCATCAAAGAAGGTTTCCAAGGTACTGTTTTTGAACTCAGTACCATGGTCACTTCTGATGGAATGAACTAAAAGGTTGTTGAGCTTTTCCATCTTCCTGACGAACAGCATGATTTCTTCAGGAGCATCACACTTGGATCGAATAACCAATACCCAAGTATATCTGGAATATTCATCAACAATTACCAGAGTGTATTTCTTTCCTGCAATGGATTGGACATTAACAGGTCCAAAGAGATCCATGTGGAGAAGTTGAAGAGGAGAGCTGATGGAGCAAATTTGCTTGGACTTGAAGTTAGCCCTTGTCTATTTTCCTTTCTCACATGCTGAACAAAGAGATACCTTTGTAAAGCAAAAGTTAGGAAGACCAGTAACAAGCTTGTTGATGGATAGTTGATTCAGCGTCTTGAAGTTGAGATGAGAGAGATGGTTGTGCCAAAGCCAATTTGTATCAGTAGAAGCACGTGATACAAAACAGAAATTGTCAGTGGAAGTATTCATGTTGATGATGTAGATATCAACTTTTCTAACACTAGTGAGAATAACTTCCTTGCGTCTGTTCTTGACTTTGCACTTTTTCTTCGAGAAAGAGACTTTGTGATTCTTATCACATAGTTGACTAATGCTAAGAAGATTGTGCATCAGGCCTTCAACATAAGCAACTCTTTTGAACGTAGTTACTCCGTTGGTCAGGGTACCATACCCTCGAGTTTGGCCTTTACCGTTTCCACCAAAGGTCACTGAAAGACCTCTTTCGTCACGGTAGTCAGAGAGGACAGATTTTGAACCAGTCATATGTCTTGAGCATCCACTGTCCAGGTACCAGATGCCCTTATCCTGTAAAATTTAGAGTTTAAGTTTTTCTTGGTACCCATAGGACTATGGATCCAGAGTTATCAGTAGGTATGGTGGAGTTAGTGACAGCCTTAACTGAATTGTCAGTTTTTGTGGCTGGAGTCTTGACTGAAGAAACAGTCTTGACAACCTTCTTTCCTTTGACTGTTTTACTAGTCTTAGGATTTTTCTTTACCTTAGCTGATTTTTCAGCTTTGGTAGCATCAGGACACTTACTCGCAATATGGTCATTTAATCCACAGTGATAACATTTGCGATAAAGAAAGCGTTTTGTGGGGTCTAGAAAGTCTTTGAACTTCAGATGAGCAGGACCAGTACCAAGTACACCTTTAGCATCAGACATAGGAGGAATAGGTTTCTTCTCCTTAGATTTCTGATTTAGGTCGATCTTCAGTCTAGGTGTGGGATTTTGAGAAAATGATTTTGTTCCTGAGACTGAAGGTCCACCGCCTAGAACTTTATTATTCTTAGGCTTAGGGTTCTTGGTCTTTGAAGGTGACACAGTTTTGGAGTTTTCCTTGACTGTTTTCTTTTTGCTCTTAGGAGCACCTTCAGTGTGAGTGTTCGAGGAAGAAGAAGGGATGTTTTCAGGGGCATTAGGATCAGGGATAGAAGAAACAAACATTCCAAATTTAAGCATGGAACGATCAGGTCTAGGACATCCACGAGTGAATCCAAGACCTTTTTTGTTTTTGACATTTCTCCCTGAAGCTAATATTTCATCAACTTTTTCAGAGGCGTCACTCCGTCCTGTGATGGTGACTTTTTCAGCATTAAGTTCAGCCAAGGCTCTTTCTTTAGCAGCAAGAGCCTTTTCTCTTTCAATACAGAGTGTTTGATTTACAGAGACTTGATCCTTATAGTTTTCTTCCAGAATGGTAAGCTGTTTTATCTTTTCTTGACACTCTTTAAGTTGATCACGAAGATCAATGTTCATTTTCTCAGCAGAGGTCTTACCATTCAAAGCTTTGTAAAGATCAAGAGTTACTAAGTCCAGTTGAGTTAAACTTTCAAGAGGGACAACAGGAGTAGGTACCTGACTGGTAGATTCAGTCGCAGAGGTTGAAGCTTCAGGAGCTTGCGCAGGAGCCTCTTCAGGGACCTCTTCTATCTT
This sequence comes from Centaurea solstitialis, assembly GCA_030169165.1. Lineage (NCBI taxonomy): Eukaryota > Viridiplantae > Streptophyta > Magnoliopsida > Asterales > Asteraceae > Centaurea > Centaurea solstitialis. Next base: position 31,257,074 of record CM058044.1, on the reverse strand, counting down.
AGCCATAAGAGCTAAGTTAGGTTCCTCAATAATGGCCATCAGTGCCACTTGAGTGTCTTCCTTGTCACATGACTCATCAGAGGAGACATCATCCCAATCGCAGTCTTATGCGATAAGACCTTTACCTTTGCGCTCAGACTTCATTTTCTTGTACTTTTCTTTCAGCCGCTGGTATTTGGGATTTTTGGAGGAATATTTGGTAGAAGAAGGAGCAAACTGATTTTCTTGTACCTGCAATCATTAGCAAAGTGTCCTTTGCCCTAACAATTGTAGTAGGTAGCAGAAGCCTTTTCAACAGATTCTGTTTTAGGCTTGTCAGTTAGGGTAAGAGGTTTCCTTCTTTGGAAGTCTCCCTTTTTGGCAAACTTTTTAAAAGAGCGAGTTAATAAAGCAAGAGATTCATTAAAATCAGGATCTGATTCCGACATGTCAGAATCAGAAGATTCTAATTCAGTGATAGTAACTGAAGAAGAAGGAGTAGCGACAGAAGGAACTGAATCAGAGACCAAGGCAAGAGAAGTGCTCTTGGAATCTTTAGTATCTCTTATGAGATTCTTTTTCAGTTTCTTCCGTTGCTCACGGTTCAGAAGAATACCGTACAACTCACTTAGTTTAAGTGTCTTTATATCTTGTGACATAGTTAAACAGGTGGTGTAAATTTCCCATTGTTCAGGAAGAGCTTCCATGAACTTGGTAACCACCTCAGAGTTAGAGTAGACAGTACGATAGTCTTCAGGTCGATCAAGAGACAGTTGAATCTATGATGTATCTGGGAAAAAGTTTCATCCTTCTGATGAATGAAGCTTTCGTACTGACGAACCAAGAAGATCTTTCTTGATTCCATGAGGACTGCAGTACCTTCATATTGAACACAGAGAGTGTTCCATATTTCCTTAGCAGAACGAAGATGATAGACCGAGTGGAATATGTCATCAGGGAGTGACATGGCAATGAGATACCTAGCCTTAGTGTCAATATTCACAAGGCGTCTGTCTTCATCATTCCAATCAGTCACTGGCTTCACCAGTTCCCTTGCGGGTATAGCTGGTTGGTCATTGGTAGCAGGAACAGCATGGACAATTTGTGTGGGCACATGTTGTCCATGTTCCAAGAAGTATGGAATTTGGGGATCAGAACCGGATAGAAAAGGTTCCATCCTGGTTTTCCAAAAAGCAAAGTTGTCTTTGTTAAACCTTGGAGGTTTTCCAGAAGAGCCGGTATCAAAGTAGTTATCCTTAGCTTGAAGAGCCATGGATTAGAGAGAGAGGATCACAATATTTTTCTAAAAAGAAGAGAGCTTGAATATGCTCTGATACCACTTGTTGGTCCCAATTGGTGACCTTCAAGCTAGAATAGTGTATGGGATTATAGAAGGGGGGGTTGAATATAATCACACCAAATTTCACTTTTAAATTCTATGTTGTATTAACACTTTGAATTTACAGATTGTTGCGGAAATAGAAAAGACTAAAGTCTAAACTAAACAATCTAAGTTTTCTTTCACTATGCACTAGAGTGAGAAGACTAGAAAAGATAAGAAATAGAGAGATAAAGAAAGAAAGGATTTGGGTAATAAGATAGGTGAAGAAGAGGTATGGAGAACATCTCTTCACGTCCTATTTATACCCAATGCATTAAATGCATGCAGACTCACTTTTGTATGCGTGTCACACTCTAAGTGGTCCTATGTAGTATTTACTATAAACAATATCTTTTCTATGGTGTACAAAAGAGAGCTTATATGAATAGTTGCCTTGAGGTCTGATAAGTACGGAGGGAACAGAAAAGTGACTGTCCTTGTGTACTTTTTGTGTTAGTAAAGGCGTATAATCCTTTTATGCATTAGATTAAGACATTACACTAATCCTTCAGGATCAGGATACTGATCAGTGAGGAATGCCCTGATACTGATGTTGATCAGGGGTCACTGTATCCTGATGAGTCTTCAGGATGTCATACGAAATTGAGTAGCCTGCTATCACTGAGTTCCGTCTTCAGATCACGAGCACGCTGTTCCTATCATCAGCTAATTCTTCGACTTCGCTGATGGTTCTTGAGTATGATCTTAATATCTTCAGGAGGTCTTCACTTCGATGGTCAGGATCATTAGACTTCAGAACAGACTCGTCCATCTCCTGATCCTGATCCTGATCCTGATAATTATAAATACAAGTTACAGCATAATTAACATGGAATAACACTGAACAATCTCAGTGATAATTCATCAGGCTATAACTAGAAGCAAAGACCTATTCACTAAGTAAAGAAACAGGATCATTATCATTTCATCAGGTCTTAGGAGAGCTGGATCAACAGTTCAAATAATAACTCACCCAATTTGCAAGAACAAGGGAACTAACTACAATTACATATGATGTGGACCCATATAGGTTTCACATAATAAAAAAAATCATTTATGATTCAGGTGGCTCCCACCACTAAATCATATATGATTTTTTTAATATGTGAGACCCATATAGACCCACATCAATGTATGGCCAAGGTTAGTTTCTTTGTTATTGCAAATGGGATTGGTTTATTGTATGAACATGTCTCTCTCTCTCTCTCTCTCTCTATATATATATATATATATATATATATATACATAGAAAGAGGTTCAAATGAGAATGATATTTTTTTAAGAGAATGCGAGAATGATTTTTTGTGTACAAAATCACATGTGATTAAGCATTGGACGAAAAAAATGGATACGCACGACCTTGCCCGTGACTTAAGGTCGCGAGGCAACTCGCGCAGTTGTTAATCACATGTGATTTTCTATATGATTTACTATATGAATCATATGTGATTTTGTACATGTTTTTTGTACCTGAATTTTTCCTTTGTTAATCTTATATGATTTTGTACACAAAAGTCATTCTCATATATGATTGGCCTGAGATGATCGGCTGAGATTCATTCTCGTATTCTTTTAAATTGATGTCATTCTCGTTTGAACCTTCCTCTATATACATATATATACATATATATATATATAGAGAGAGAGAGAGAGAAGTAGGTTCAAATAAAAACTCATCCTATTTGCTAGAACAAAGAAACAAACCACAATCACATATGATGTGGGCTCATATGGGTCACATAATAAAAAAAATCATATATGATTCAGGTGGGTCTCAACCACTAAATCATATATGATTTTTTAGTATGTAGGACCAAGATGAGCCCACATCAATATATCGCTATAATTTATTACTTTGTTTTTGCAAATGAGGTTGGTTCTTGTATGAACCTGCCTCTATATATATATAATCATTCAAATAGTCAATTTCGTTAGTTAAATTAATAAAAAAAATGAGATCATTTAACTTGATAAACATGTTTCATATAATTCTTTTTTCTTGATAAAACTATTTCATATATTTGTGCTTTCATGTGAAAATTAAAACATTTTATCAACATAAGAAGAAGAATAACATGATTTCATTAGAAAAAAAATATATGAGAACATTTCATTTTTACGTGAAACAATTTCGTTAAAAAAATAATTATGTAATATAACTTAATGATGTATGATAAGATAATGAAATCAGAAAAATATTCAATGTTAGGCTCATTTCGAAAGTATCGGCGAGGCGATTATCATGACGTGACTTATTAAAATTAAAACAGTTTTTTAATATATTTTAATTAATATATAATTATATCTATTAATATTATCAAAACGTAAAATAAAAATAATAAATTAAATAATATAAATTATATTTACTAAATAAATCTAAAAAGGTAAGTTGTAAATTCAATTCTAAAAATCGAATGTTGTTAGAGAAAGAATAGGCGGTAGGTAAGCCATGTGAGGATTGACATATAACATATGGAGCCTACAAATTTAATAGGAGGTCAACATCATCCATCTTTAAATGAGAACACCTCTATTTAAATGAGAACATTTGTTGTTTTATGAGAATGTGAAAACACATAAAATATGCAAATTGCATGTTATAATATGTGGATGAAATAGTGTGCAGCCAACTTGGACCACCAGTAGCTCTAGTGTGTATTGCAAGGTTACCATCATGTGTAATCACTATTTATATCGGGTGGTTATCATATTCTCGTAAAACAATACATCAATTCCCCTTTTAATAAGGTACTTGGTAGAACCCATAAAGCATAGGGGTGTAAACGAATTGAGTCGAGCCGAGTATCAAGTAGCTTGACTCGACTCGTTAGTATGTCGAGTCGAGTTCTATTCGAGTCGAGTATTGACCGGGTACATTCGAGTCAAGTTTTGACCGAGTCGAGTTTTAACCGATTTCGAGTCGAGCCTATTCGAATAGATAGAAAGAGGGTCACCGGCATGGCGTCATTGACACTGAAGTTGTCGGCGGTGAAAGGAGGAAAGATCAGATAGAGTTGTGTTGGGAACCTATGCTTGAAGAAAGGGGAAGAAGAAATGAGAGATAGATTATGAATTAAGGTTTATGTTTTTCAAGTTAATAAAAATAATTAATCTTTTCCAAAAATTTAAAAAGTCCTCTTTTTTACTTTTCCATGGCACATGTGAACTTTTAAAATTTCATTTTAATTTCAAATTAAACTAAATTTTTTTATAATTAATAATATTGAAAGAGGTTCAAATGAGAATGACATCTTTTTAAGAGAATAAGAGAATGGATTTTTGTGTACAAAATCATATATGATTAAGTACTGAACTGAAAAAAAGGGGAAGCGGGCGGGTCAACATGCTGGTCGTGAGTCGCATGTGACGCGCACAGTTGTTAATCATTTATGATTAACAACATGAATCATATATATGATTTTGTACATGTTTTTTGTACCTGAACTTTTCCTTTGTTAATCATATATGATTTTGTACACAAAAGTCATTGTCATATATAATTGGCCTGAGATGATTGGCTGAGATTCATTCTCGTAATCTTTTAAATTGATGTCATTCTCGTTTGAACCTTCCTCTAATAATATTAACTACATATGTGTGTGTGTGTATATATATATATATATTGTAACAACCCAAGACCCAAACATACAATAGCGACAAATATTCCAGTGATCTAATGCATCGGAAATATAAATAGTAAATATCATAATGGCAAAAGCCCCTTAATCCAAAAGTCAATAAATATATGGACGTGCTAGTGGAACAACCCTCCACAGCTGAGATGTCTATATTTAACTAAGTAATTGTGCCACAGACTAAGGTGACTATTCTACACGTCCACCTTCTCCTTACCTCTAGAGCTCCGAGCTCTCCCTGAAAATGTCTAAAGATTTGAAAACGAGGGTTAGACCGTAAGGTCTAGTGAATTCCCCCAAAAACAGTTTATATCACAACATGGCCCATCGGCCCAACAAATCATTTACCAAAACAACAACGGGTTATGTTATGGGAAAGGAAATCGTCACCCCGTGACGGAGAACTGGGCTACCGCGTACCTCCCAGGTCTTGGTAACCCACAAGTGGCCGAATCCCCTGGATGCTCATTTAAGTGAGTGACGAAATCAAGTTCGTGCCTCACACCACGCTCACTCCCAGGGGATGTACGGTCCCTTGGTATCCCATGCCCATGACGTAGCCCACCCCAGACAGTCAATACAATTATAACCATGCTTATCGATAATTATAGCAGTTTATCAAAAGGAAACATTTCAGAATAGTCACGAACATTTTCAGTAACATTTTGGTTTATAAAAAGGTTTTGTGAAGGATCTCACCTAGTTACGGATCTGAAAACACTACTGAATCCTCCCAAATAGCTCGCCTACAAGTAAACGATACACTTAACTCTTAATTTACCTAACTCCCCGAATTAACGCTCTAAGTCCCAAAAGCCCAATCTTAACGTGACAATATTCTTATCGGAACCCAGTTGGAATCCAGTCGAGTCGGAATTTCCCCAGTCGAACCCAGTCGGGTCAGCCTGAATTCCGAGTCGGGAAACCGAAGTCCGAGTCTGGAAACTGAATCCCGAGTCGGGAAACTCAACTGGCCGAGTCAGGAAACTCAACTGGCCGAGTCGGGAAACCGAATCCCGAGTTGGGAAACTCAACTGGCCGAGTCGGGAAACCGAATCCCGAGTCGGGAAAACGGGATTTTCGAACAAAACAGCCCCAAAGCTCCAAAAACTCAGATTTCAAGCATCCAACAATCTATTTGAGTCTCCTAATTGTAGCAACTAACATCAGACTCTAACTATAACAATTAAAATCAATAAAAGGAGGAGAAACTTACTTGATGATGAATCATTTGCCTAATCAATCAATAAGCACTTTGATTTTTTTTTCTTCCTTCTCCAAGCTTCTTCTTGAAACCGTACAAACACACATACACACACCACCCTTGCAATAATTTCTTCCAAATGAGAAGAGTTGCCATAATCTCCAGTATTTATATCATGGGCCCAATGCCCAAGGCCTTTGAAAGCTTCCCTTCAAATAGTTTAGGCCCAACAACTAGTTATTAAGATTCAAATTGACCCCCATACTCTCAAAAGCTTACCAATTAAATCGTCAATGTTATTACAGGTATCAATTACATAAGCTGTAAAAATCTCGGTTATAACATCACCTCCTCCTTAAGAGAATTCCATCCCCGGAATTCCTTCACGGAATAGATGCAGGTGTTTCGCCTTCATCTCAAGTTCTTCCTTCCACAAGGTTTCTTGTCCCTTAAGGAATTTCTATCAGACCATATTGCAACACATGTACAATATTCAATGGAATTGCTTCTGCTAATAGTAATCGCTGCATGACCCACATTCACCGTAATAAGTCTACGTTATCAACCAGCAATCTCATCTGTTATCGCCTGTCTAGCACAAAAGGTAAGACATATTATGAATCATGTAAACTCCATCTCATCTATGTTTCCTATCTCATTATTTAGACAATACTTCTAAAATTATCCCTCTTTGTACCTTACAGTGTTAGCGGAAAGTTATCACTTATCACCAATCCAATTGAAACGTAACTAATACACACATCCAGGTTCTCATTCTAGTCTCACATTCATCTTGCCATATTGAGTCAAACTTCTGTTTGTCTTTATCAAAAAGAACGAGTGTTCGGTCTCATTCGAAACTACTCTCAATCGACCTAACATTAAATGTCAACTCATTTAGAGCAACTTACCATTAGAATTAAGCCTAAGTCCCCACGATCTTACAATCTGAGCACTACATTCACGTCCTTTGTGGAATCTCCAATGGACTATAACCAAGTTAATCTCCTTGTTCCTCAACTTGCGGACCTTCCCATCCATAATAGTTATGGCTATTTAATGAAGTTCAACTTCTGATTACTAACGATCCCTTGCAGCGGTATGGCAAGCTCAGGGTTCCACGAAGCACTCCCTTAAGTAGAAAACGTGAAAGGTATTACGAACTCCCTTGTATTAGTCTAATAGCTCTAGCTTGTAGGCTATCTTGCATGCCCGTTCAAAATTCTTGAACGGTCCTTTAAAACACGGACTCAACTTCCTAACCTCTCGGTTCTAAAACATTACTTGGCCCTCAACATACATCAACCTTTCAACTGCACGAATGTCTCCCACTCGAGATTATGTGCACCCAGGCTCTAAAATCGGTCTCCTTTAGATTTCGTATATTTCATAATACATTTGCCTTGGAGTTACAATCATGCAATATCTCCTGAGTTTGTCCTTCGATTAATCTCATTTCGTGTAGGTTTAGAAGTATTTGTGATATGCTTGCAACATCATCAGTTTCACCAGCTACAATCTGCTTTGATCAAACACCTACTCGTGATTATTCAAAGAAACACCAAATTGAGGGTCACGCACCCTGCCGTTCCTCATACAACCCTAAAAATGTAGATGTTACCACCCATGATAATTACCTTATTGATCCGACTACCCCTAAGGTTACTGATTCAATACCAGGTCAACTTTTAATATCACCATATCTCACAGTTTAAGCTTCCTTATCGAATATCAAACAATTCTAGAATAACCATTTCTTTTTACATTACATTACGTCCAAACCAAAAAGGAAAAACATAACCTGAAATCACGTAAATCCCAACTTATTAATGCCAACTATCTCATATGCATCAAATAAGCATTACTCGCAAAATGACCACCCTTAAAGTATAAGACTATTACAAGAAGTTCCAGCTAGTCTAAACAGATTCAAACTGATAACATACACTCAAGCTCTTGCCACAATTCAGCAACCGTCCAACCATTTTGAGTTAAACTCAAAATTTTCACTTGATTAAAATGAGTACGCACCCAAGTTGCTCAAATTTATTGCGAATCATCTGAATACTGAATGACGACTCACTAGTACACATTCTTATATGGTACAAAGTCAGATGTTAGGATCCCTTTAGTTTGAGCATCACATTCGATTACCTCATCCGTTCTCTTCCCGAATTCATAAAACACACTCCCTAAGTTGCCTCGCCAGGATTCAAGTTCTAAGTGGCCCGTCTTGCTTTCTCTTGAAATGAACTAAAACACAAAAAGATCACGTGTTGCCAAAGACAAGTTCATAAATGCGACTCTGCATATTTTTATCCTACTTGCCAAACTTCCCACCCCTAGTCTGCTTTCTTAATTTCGATAGAGTATAATCACATGCTTATTGGCCACAAGAATTCTTTCCTAACCGAAGAATACTGCAGCTCTTCAACTCCACCCTTCCGAATTCAATAATAAGTCAAAATGAATAAGATACGATATTCTTATCATCTTTCATTGCAGTAGACTAGCCTCATCCAACAACTCATCATGCCCTCAAAAGGACACAGGTTCCTCCTTCAAGTGGTCATTGCCAACACTCTTTCTTTCTCTTCTCAAGTTAACAATCTCATGACAGCAGCCGAACCTCTATACGCATATACAACATGGTTGACGATTTTGGATAGATTATTACAAATTCCGGAAGTAAAATTATGCTCACTCTTATCTCATAACAATAACACAACCACCACATTACCTCAAAACAAACTCTCATCATGCCACCGACTTGCATGTCTAATCCGATATAATATGAAAGGATGTCATCTCACGACCTTGTCTTTCTCAAATATAAATGAACCACCCAATCGTGTTCAACCACAATTACTTGATTAGGTCTTCCTCCCTCACGGTTCTTCGTTCCCTTTTAAAGACATTTAGATATTGTGGATAATAAGGTGGACTTCCTTTTAGATGAAATTATCCAACGTGCGCTCACCGAGTTGCACAAAATACTTCGTTCCTAACGAACATCAAATTTCGAGAAAAAGATTACCCATCCCAACTTAGTAGTCTTTTACTTTCGTAACGTTTACTCAATGCACTCTGGCACTCAATCCAGCACAAACTCTTTCCTGACTGCCCCTTTACGACCTTAAATATACTTAGTAACAAGACCACTTCAAATTCACCTCTCTTGTTATAGTCTTCTAACATCAATCTCAACAATCTATCGTTTACCCCATCGTTCATGCGTAGTGATGCTTCGACGATGTCCTTAACATTCATGGGTCCCTAATGGAACCTTTTTCTTTCGATAACTCATAAATAACTCGGTGCTTTAGTTTCCGACACGAAGAAAACACATTACCCGCTTTATGTGCAATCGGTCAGACGTTTAGTTCAAAACTCTAGCTTGACGTTGTTGGTCAAAGGGTTTACCACTACACCTTGGTATGCTACTATCAAAAGTAATGTAAAGGCTTTAAATTCTATCTCACGTCCAATCACAACCCAAGTTATCGCCCAACAACAAAGTTTGTTCTATCACGATAGTTAATAGCATCAATGACTCAATGCTTTAATTACCCACCACTTTTCTTTAAGGAAAACTTCAAGGTCGGGTAGCGACCATCCAAGACTAGACTATCTCATTTTCTTGTCCCTTATTTAGACTTGTTGGTGTCCTAGTGAGTTTATAGCCTTCATGCATGACGACACAAACAACCAAATCATTTTACACACTCAAAGGTAATTTATATGTAAAAAGATAACTACATTCCCATGGATCATGAAGGGCAAACACATGCAGTTTTCAAAACATATTGTTGTCTAGTTAGATAGGATTGTGCCAAAACGAATAATACGATTTAAAAGAATTTCCTCCTATGTGGCCTTTAAAATACAGAATAAACCCCTTACTATGAGTAATCAAATGACTCTTATATTGGCTGGTTGGACAACTTCGTATCAAACCCAGCTTCTAGTAAAACAAAATTGACCTTTATCTTGTTTCCATAAATGTCGTTAGCTTCATCATATAAGAAGTGAAATCTTAACACCTTCTGTTTGCAAAACTTCATCATATAACATACTGGAGTTTATTTATTCATTTATCCAAAACGCATTGGCACATACCTGAACATCTTTTAAACAAGAATTCGCCATGCATACACACACATACCTGAGTAAAATATTTTATGATTCATTTAAAATATAAAACACAAAACATGAACACACTTTTATGTTGAAGGCTACTCGCTCTAACTATGTCAATCCCTTGCATTCACCAAAACTGTTAGCCAATTCATTTGACCTATGGCAGGCTCGTCTAGAAAATTTGTCATCGGCTAGAATGAAACTCTTAGCCAATTATGTCCATCTAGTAAACATCACATCAAATCAGGTTTTCTTGTCTGTCTTGCAAACTTGGAAAACATCATGTTTTACCATTTGAACTGAATGACTTCGAATCTGCTTCTCCTTTTGATCTTATCCACTCTTATGTGTGGGGACCAAGACCACATGCATTTATGGGTGGTTGCTAGTATTTCGTTATCTTTATCGATGATCATACACGTTTCACATGGATTTACCTTATGAAACATCGCTCAGAACTACCTCAAATATACATTACCTTTGGCCGCATGATACTAACTCAATTCTCTAAACCCATAAAGATTCTTTGAGCTAATAATGCTATGGAATACAAAGAGTCTTCCCTCATTACATTTCTTCGGTCTCAATATCTCTCAATACTCTTATCCTGGTACTTCTCCCCGAAATGATCATGTTGAATGCAAACACAAGCACATTCTTGATACTATTCGTACCCTATTAATTTTTGCCAAATGCCTAGAGTGTTTTTGGGGTGAAGCTGCCTTCACTGCTGTCTACATCGTCAATAGACATCCAACTCCTACTCTTCATCACAAGTCTCCTTATGAGGCTCTTCACGGTGTTAATCTTGCATATGATATTATGAAGTGTGGGGTTGTGCATGCTTTGTGTAGTTACAACCTCATGAACATACCAAACTTAAACCACGTTCTCGTCTATGCCTTTTCCTTGGTTATGGAATTGAGCAAAAAGGATATCGTTATTGGGATCCTATCTCCAAACAACTGTGCATATCTCGTCATGTCACATTCTAGGAACATGTTCCCTTTTTCACTATGCTAAAATCAAACCGTGAATCATCTATATCTACTGTTCATTTCTTTGTAGAGCCATATGTCTCATTAGACTCGCTCCGTTCTAATTTACCACCTATTTCTATCCCTCCTCATGTCCCTACTTCTATTCCAGAAGCTTCTAAACCTGTTGCTTCTCCTAAACCTATTCCTATCCCTCTGCCGGCTCAAACATTTGTACCATCTCTAAGGTCTACATCTAAGCCATCTGTAGAGTCTACGGATCCTGGACCTTTATCAACCAAGAATGTACGTCGTGTAGACTGGTAAGGCAAGTTCCTTCTCACCTTCGTGATTTCCATTGCCATGCAACTCTGCTATCCAATCATGAACCAACTTCCTACTAGGAAGCGTCTTCTAGTTTACAATGGCAGGCAGCCATGGGAGAAACTTCAGGCTTTTGATAAGGCCCAGACATGGGACTCTATTCCTCTCCCTCCTGGCAAGAAACCCATTGGATCTAAAATAATGGGTCTTCAAGATCAAGACAAACTCCGATGGATCTATTGATCGGTACAAAGCCCGTCTCGTGGCAAAAGGCTTCTATCAGGAATATGGCATCGATTATGAGGAGACCTTTGCTCATGTCGCTCGTGTAACATACGTTGGCAGTCGCGTTGCCATTGCTACCACAAAACGTTGGCCTCTATTTTAGATGAATGTCAAGAATGCATTTCTGAATGAGCACCTATCTAAGGAAATCTACATGAATCCTCCTCTCGATGTTTCTCTTTCTACTAGGCATGTCCATTGTCTTCGAAGAGGCCTCTATGGACTCAAACAAGCTCCTCGTGCGACATAAAATAAGCACTACAAAAAAAGCATGATCAGAACACGAAGAGGCCGTTGTTTTACGGATTTTGCGGTACCTGAAAGGCACCATGTTCCATAGTCTATACTTCTCCTCCACATTATCATTAATCTTTCGTGGATTCTCATATGTAGATTGGGACAATAATGTGACGGATTGTCGCTCCACTACTAGCTATTACTTCTTTCTTGGTGATTCTGTCATTTCTTGGCCCAGCAAGAAGCAATCCCTCGCAGCTCGCTCTAGTACGGAAGCTGAGTACCGAGCCTTGGCTGACACGTCTCAAGAACTCAATTAACTCCGATGGTTACTTTCAGACATGCATGCATCTCAGCTTTCACCAACCTTGCTATGGTGTGAAAACACCAGTGCTATTAAGATCGCTCACAACGATGTTTTTCATGAGCGCACGAAACATATTGAGATTGACTGTCACTTTGTCCGTCAACATGTTGTGCTCAAGACTATTCAACTTCAACCTATCTCTACGGTTGATCAGCCGGCCGATATTTACACCAAAGCTCATCTTCCAAAACGGTTTCGAAAACTTGTTTTTAAACTCAATCTGGGTCATTCTTCCCTCGATTGAGTTTGAGTGGGGGCATTAGATGTATATATGTGTATAAGCCCATGGGCTTTAGGCCTCTTTTTTTTTCCTTTCCTTGAATAAATTGTATAAGTAGCCTAGGTTTTTCTCTTTTCCAGTATCGTAACTTTCATTCTCTTTCAATATAAAATGGCTCAAGTCTTTTGGCCTGTCTCTCGTGTTCTTCGATCATCTTCATCAAACCTTATACCATTGCTAACATTTTCATTCCTTGTCTATGCCTTTGAGACCCCTCGTGTACTCCGGTTTCCTCTTTAATAAAATTTTGGATGGCTTGGGGTGGGAGTTGGGTATGTCGAAGCTCTCCCCTTGCTTTCTTACTTTGTTGCTTAAAGAAAATACTATTAATTAGTTTTACTAAATATACATAATTAAATTTTCAATACATGCTCACATATTTCTATAAATGACACAAAATTAGCAATTTTTCACAATTACGTTCATTTAAAAATAATATATTATCTGCAAAGTCTGAATATCCAAAAGTCTTCAAGCACTAGTAGATGACTTGTACGAGATGTTATCAATACATAGTACATACATTGAATTGCAACAACAATATAACATGAAAATCACATGGAGAATAGTACTCGACAATAATTTTGTACAAACAAGTATGCCATTTTGACAAGGGGGATATTTTTTTAAACAGGACTGATTTGATATTCAAATCCCAATTTTTTATAACAAATGAGGATATATATATATATATATATATATATAGGGTGGGTTCAAATGTGAACCACTATTTGGTTGTGAACGTGAGGACAGCCGAGAGCGCGACACGTGGCGGATGACTAGGCGCCACGTCAGGTCCACGGCGGATGACTAGGCGCGATTCATGGGAGAGCATTGAATTAAAGGGGGGACCACACTCAAATCCGCTTTTATTGACTAGTCTCCGCCACGTGTCGTGCTTTCGGCTGTCCTCACGTTCACAACCAAAAAGTGGTTCACATTTGAACTTTCCTCTATATATATAAAGACAGACCTGAGAAATTTTTATAAAAAACAGATTTTGAAATTTTTTGTGAAATCGGATTTGGATATTCTTCCTTTTAAGAGCAGATATAGAGTTTTTTTTTGTATGAAGGTCTGAAATATTTAATTTGGGTGTCGTCATATGGATTTCCTTAGGCATTTGATCCACTCACATAAATGTATAGGGTCTACCTGTATACTCACATAACACTACCTATTTCCCTTCTAAGGAAGTCCATTCATAATTCCCCTTTAATTTAACTAACGACAAATCAAGGATTTTCTTATAGAAAAAATATGTGATTAAACATTTGGATAAAAATAAAACTGATTAAAAAAAAACAGTTCAATTTTGTTTTAAAAAAAACAGATGTGCAATATTATTATATAAATAGAACTTAACTATTTTTCTAAAAAGCATATCTGAATTTTGTTCTAAAACCCAGATCTGAATGTTTTTTTTTCCTAGAATAGATAATATATGAACCCAATTAAAAAATCAAGATGTCATTAACCCAGCTAATCACACTTAATCTGTTTGTTCAGACCTAACTAAGGGTCACCTGGCCACCAACTCACCAACTCCTTCCATATTCATGTTTCATCTATAAAACCAAATTATATACCATCATCCAACTTCCCCCTAGCTTGTGTACAACAATTAACACAAAGTTATATAACAAACACTAAAAGGTCATATCATATGATCATTATGATGCATACAATAAGTTGTATGACTCCCATTTATATTTATATAGGGCTCCTTTTGGCTTCCTCTACCATCCTTGTTGCCTCTCAAACCATCATCGAAAATTTACCGGGTTATCTTGGCCCCCTTCCTTTTAAGCTAGAAACCGGGTACATATCCATATAAATATTACTCTCTCTCTCTCTCTCTCTCTCTCTCTCTCTCTCTATATATATATATATATATATATATATACACATTCGGACAACGGGCGTATCTATCTCATACAATCGGTGAATGTTTTAATTTTCCGATGGATATATTGAAGTGTACTAATTGTAGAAATTGCATGCGTCTTTAATTTAGGTATATCGGAGTAGGAGAAGATGAAGCTGTGCAACTATTTTACTATTTTGTGGAGTCGGAAGGAAATCCTGATGAGGATCCACTCATTATTTGGCTTGCTGGAGGACCCGGTTGTGGCACTCTTCGTGCCTTCTTTTATGAAATCGGTATGGATCGATCCTAATGATTACGTCTCTTCGAGAATAAGTTAATTAATGATTTCAAAGCTACAAACATGTTAGTGCTTTTTCAGTTTAGGAATCAAGAATTTACTAAAATACTTACCCAAGTAGCACTCACCGATAAAATTCGACATTATCACTAATTAGTATCGGATAAGAATTTAGTCCACCAAAAATTTAAGTGCTAACCGTGGTCGCCATCACTTAATGTGTAAGACTCCCGGTCTTTGCCTTGGCTCTTATCGAGTAAGATTCTAGATCATTTTCATCAGGTAGGGTGATCTGACTTGGTAAGTGTTTACCTAGGCAAACGTTTGGTCAAAGGGACCTAAGGTACCTCTCATTTAACTGGACTTGAGAGAAAAAGATTATGATTGTTGGACCAAATCCGAGTTTTTGAAGTTTAGAACCATATTCATAGAAAGTTGCTGCTAGCACTAGAGACAAAAAAAAAAAAAAAAAAAAAAAAAAAAAAAAAAAAAAAACTTTGCTCTGGTAAATATGTGCATGCATATAAGGGTTCGAACAAGAATGGTGTTGTTTTAAGAAAAATACAAGAACACCTAAAACATACAACTATGATCACATGTGATAGTATACGATGGATGAAAGTGTGTGGGCAACTTGCCGGGCTATCTCAAGGTCGTCCATGTCAATTATGTGTATATTAATTACAAGGTTATGATCATGTGTGATAGATTGTTTATTTTGGGTGTTCTCACATCCTCGTAAAACAAAATTGTTCTTGTTTTAACATCAAATCAATACCTTTTTATTTTATCTAGAAACTTGCTTGAATGCTAAAATTGATAAATAGATGGAGTTGACATAAAAAGAATTAATGAAGCAAGCAAACAACAAAACATGGTGCTGGTGGCATGTGACACCGATTATCATTCTTCCGAGAGGTTAAAAAAATAGGTTTCTGAAAGTACAAATGTATTGTGTCATTTTAGAAGGTGTAATCAACCAAAAAAGGTAAAAAAGATATTGAATTCAATTAAAAAAAAAAACTTTTAAAATCGATCAAAGACATGAAAAACTCCTTAAAATTGATAAAAACTTAAAAATCCTTTGAAATTAAACAAAAATAAATTTAAAAATCCATTGAAACAATAGAATTTGGTTAAAAAATACACAAGACGATAGCGAACGATTGGTAAAAAAACAAGATACATTGATAAAAATCATATCTTTTATAATTATCTTTTATCTGAATTATATGGTGTGATACTGTGATTGCATGAATTCAATTTTTAATACTAAATATATCATTGAAATAGTCGAACAAACTACATGTAAAACAAATATTTGCATGTTCACTAAGGTCATCCGCTGTGGAAGCGGGTTGTGGTACCCGGGTTCATCTACCCGTCGGGTACAGCCGTGAACACCACCGCGGCCATCAGCGGGTAGCTGATGAGCAAGTTCCTCAAACCGAAGGTTTCCACCCCCACCCCCACACCCACACCCCACTTCTCTCTCTTCTTTGTCTCTATCTCTCTCTTCTTTTATTATTATTTTTACTTAACTTTTAATTAAATGATTTGGGTTGATAGTGGATGAATTGGGTAGTTTTTGGTAGTTTTGGGTAAAATAGTGGAAAGCAGATGTGGCGCTGATGTGGCAGTTGAAACCATTGGGTAGTAATGGGTCGACAGCGGATGATCTAAATAATTAAACTACATGTGGAACAAACTACATGCATGTTCACTAAATAATTGTAATAGTTGAATACACTACATGTTCGATTGTATTAAAATTATTTACAAAAAAACTATTAACAAAATAATATACTCTCATTTTCTAGCTCCAATAATCTTATCTTTAGGGGCCGATTTAGTATGTAAAGGGGAATGCCTCATTGAAAAAAGGAATTCATATGTCAAAACACAATTTTTTTTAAAACTTTCTATCATTGTTTTTGACTTTTTGCCCACAAAGTTTTTATCCCCGTCTCATCAACTAAAAAATCAACAAAATAGACTGAAATCTACTAAAAAATTAGTATGATAAAATCTCAAAATTGGAAAAAAAATTAGAAACCCCTTTAAATCAACCAAAAATAATTTAAAAATTACTATAATCAATTGAATTGAGGCTAAATACACATCAAGTGATTTTACGATCTTTAATATAATTTAAAGATGTCACTACCAGAAAAAATTCATGGATTTGCTACTGAGTGAAATCCATGAGATCCTCAAAAACTGGTCTTCTTATATCAATTTCATTTATGAGCTAGTGATCTCCTACTAATGTATAGTATTGAAATTTTATGTATTTATAGGTCCGATGCGAATTCGGTATGGAAGTTATGTGGATAACGTCCCGGCTTTAGAATTGGACCCAAATTCTTGGACGAAGGTATGCATATGCGCTTGTTTCTTATTATATCTTGAGTTAAGTGGGATGGATTACATGTAAACTGCAAGTATTTCGAGAAGTGAGAAACAATTAATTTGATATATTATATATTCATAAGGAATATAGTGATAGATATTCATGATAAATATATATGAAGGATTTCATATTAGATATTAATTATTATTTGGTGCTATTCATCATTGGTAAGACATAAAATAGGTAGTTCTTTGTTTCTTAAAATATTTATAGTTTTCATTTGAATCTACTTTTAAGTTAAGTTGATAACTTGTGTTGACCATGTCACAATTCACTTATCGGGATGTACAGGTGGCAAATGTGATATATTTGGATGCACCTACGTTAACAGGATATTCATACACAAAAACTTTAGAAACCATTTTTTCTAGTGATACATCATCAGCAACACAAACTGCCGAATTTCTACGAAAGGTAGTTGATAAAAATTTAATTAGTTTAAATACATAGTTACTATTGATAAAGAATTCGTATTAATGACTATTCACACAATGCAGTTTGTTAAAAGTCATCCAAAGTTTTTAAAGAACCCTATGTATGTAACCGGAATTTCGTATTCAGGAATTATTATTCCGATAATTACCGAGGAGTTATATAAAGGTATAATATTTAATTTATGTAATTCGTTATTTGTATATTGGGTCTAATTCTTAATAAAATTTAGTGACACATATTGTACGAAAGGAAAGGTAACATGATCTGATTCTTTTCTTTTAAATTTCCCATTTTAAAGGTAATGAAGAAGGACTAGAACCCGTTGTGAATATCCAAGTAAGTATATTATAAGTGACAAGTAATTAGCTTCGGAAAGTTTTCTATATACAAGAATTTTGTAGATCTTTTTAGCATAACACAAGCGAGGCAGACGGTGTATATATACACAGACACTAGGGACATTGATGATGGAATTTTGCAGGGATATATGGGGGGAAATCCACTAACAGATAAAACTGGTGATATAAACTCCAGGCTCGAGTATGCTTATCGTCTGGCATTCATATCTCGAGAATTGTATGAGGTAAGTTATTATCGTGTCCAACTTATTGTTGCTTTATACATGCATTTTCTTTATAATACATAGAATGTAAATGATAATAGTAATTCGCTTTGTGGATTATTGTTATAGGCAACAAAAACCAATTGCCATGGAGATTATACGGAAGTCGATTCAAACGATTTGCTATGTATGTCACATATTGATGAAGTGAACAAAGTAAGAAAACTCATAACTATATATATATATAACTTATATTTGTAGTTATTTTTTGTGTTTTAGCTAATACTTTATTTTCTAACACGTCAGCGTGTTGGAGGCATCAACATTCAACAAATTTTGGATCCTGATTGCGATCCAGCGACTAATTTGGTTAGAAGTGAAAATCCGATTATAAGCGGTAATCGAAAATCTCTACGGTCTGTCAATCCAATTAAAATGCTTCCAGAACAATCTTTCTACAAGGATACTTTTTGCCGAGTAATTATCTCCTGTCCTTATTTCAATACACTACTATCTTTGACCCACCATGATCAATCTATAAATTTATATGTTGTATTATTTTCAACAGGGCGACTATTATAACTATGCTACACTCTGGGCCAATGATGAAAACGTTATAAAGGCACTTAACGTACGCAAGGTATATATAGTAACCAACAAAAAATCAGGAGAAAAAAAAATGTTGTGTATATTTAAGAAATAATTGTTGTGGGTTAATTTATATATATTGATACCCTTGCTAAATATGCAGGGAATAGTGAAGGAATGGTTATTATGTAATCTGGACATGAAATATAATTACGGTAAACCTTCAATGCCATTGTATGAGTTCAATGTCAATAGTAGCGTTGTCTACCATGAAAAGTTAAGTAAGAGAAAATGTCGAGCTTTGATTTTCAGGTATTGATTTTTCTTTATTGTACTTAATTTGTAGTTTCTTTGATATAAATGCTTATTTACATCAATTGTTAATTTTCTTTTACCTTGAATAGTGGAGATCATGACATGATGGTGCCACATGTGGGAACACATAATTGGATAAGTTCTATTAATTTAACGATCACAGAGAGTAATTGGGATGCATGGTATAGTAATGGTCAAAATGCAGGATACAAAACAACATATGTCCGCGATAACTATTCTTTAGTATTTGCTACAGTAAAGGTACACAATTGTTTCTTATGTTTACCTGCATACCAAAGATTTTCTATGTTCAAATAAAATAAACTTTTTTATATTGTGCCATTAATTATGTGTAGGGAGCAGGTCATACAGCTCCAGAATTTAAACCAGAAGAATGCTTTCATATGGTTAAGAGATGGTTTGCTAATAGACCTATTTAATCCAACAATTTTATGTTGTCGAAAGGAGACATCCAAGGATTCTCTCTAAGCTTTCTTTGAACTTGAGTTAGCTTCTTTCATTGTCGGCATCCCATATTGAAAGGGTGGTCATCTAATTTTTGATTTTTGTTAGTGTGACAGTTGGTTACATATGTATTAATAATATTTGATTGATTTTTACAAACTTTGAATAAGAAATTGTTATATTAAATATGTGGTAAGCATTTGTGCATAACTGTAAAAGAGGATGTCTTTTGTTTTTTTTTTTTATAGTTTATATTTTTTTTGGTTTACAAATGAAATGGACTTTACATATACATATATAGAGAGGAAAGTTCAAATGTGAACCACTTTTTGGTTGTGAACGTGAGGACAACCGAGAGCACGACACGTGGCGGCTTTGAGTGTGGTCCCCCTCCTTAATTCAATGCCCTCCCATGAATCGCGTCTAGTCATCCGCCGTGGACTTGACGTGGCGCCTAGTCATCCGCCACGTGTTATGCTCTCGACTGTCCTCACGTCACAACCAAAAAGTGGTTCACATCTGAACCCACCCCTACATATATATATATATATATATAGAGAGAGAGAGAGAGAGGGAGTTCAATTACAAACTAAGTTTCGTTTGTGAACCGGGGACAAAACGAGAGCACGAAATGTGTCATTGGTATCCACCACATTCAATATGAATAAGGAAAGTGAACATTCGTGAACTATTCATAATGAACAATACATAATTCATGATAAATGATACAAACTAGTTATTAAGATCCCGGGTTTTGCGCCGGGTTATTAATTGTGGTAGATAACGAAATTTCTTGATTATTTTTTTTATCAAAGTTATAATAGTTTATAATTAACCAATAAAACAAAATATCGTAATAAAATAAATAAATAAAGTAAAAGTAACAAAATGTGAATTATGTAATTTGAGAATAAAAAATATAAAGATGGTATAATATAAGGATCAAATATGTAATTTAATTTAAAAAAATTTGGATGAGTTAACCAAAGTTGGATGGAATAATGAAAATGAAATTAAAAAACCCATAAGGATGAAAAAAACAGTTTTTAAAAATCAATGACTAAAAGCACTCTAAATATCAAACTATAGGGACCAATGTCGTACTTTATTCTATATATTTACTATTCATTTCATTTTGGAAATTGATATAAGGAGATAATATCAAACAATAAGGACCAAAATTGTACTTTATTATATAAGTTTACTATTCATTTTCAACGGAAATTGATATAAGGGATAATAGTAAACCAAAAATCGATATTGCAAGGAAGTACAAATAGTAAATCAAAAACTACAAATTACATATGCAAAGTTGATGATGCAAGAAATTAAGAAGAAAAGAAAGAGATACATTACACAATATTTACTTGCTTCACCCAAACCTTAAGCTAATCCATATTGAGACACTTCGTGAGGCATGTCACTATTGTTTGTTATCTGTTTTTCTTGGTAGAATAAAATCGTACAAGTCAATCTTACAAAAGAACACTAGTACAAAAACTCATATTTGTCGTTGTTAAAACATAAAAGCAATGGCCTTAGGCCTTTAGGCAAGATTTCTTTTCTTCAATCAAAATGTAGCCTACTAGCGTTAGAGGTATGACTGTAATTCATATGTGTGAGGTATGAGATTCAAACCATAGGCACCACACTTTTGTTAATAGGATGCATGTACTGATTTACCTCCCTCATGGTGACTATGGGATCGGTGCGATGGGGCGCCTCAAAGGGTGACATCTACCCTTTTACAAGTTACTAGGTGGGCCGGTTATAATTAGTTAAACGCCGGACAGGATATCGGTTAACCGATCAGACCGGTTAACTGGCCATCACTAATTCACTAATATCCATCGAGTTATGGGCTTGTGTAAGCTTGGTTTGGGCTTCTTTCAAATTTGCTCACGCCTTTGGCCCAAGTTCTGATGAGCTAATTTGGATTTACTTTTATAAAATTAAGAAATTTGATTTTAAATGAATATCGAACGTTTATCAAAAGACAACTCAACTAATACAAACAAAGTCGCACAAACTGGTGACGTGTCTGGTGATGTTTTCTTTCTTGAAATTCAAGGCCTTGTCTAACCCAAGTCTGGTGACATGTTACGATTCAAGGTCGCACAAACTCGAACCAATTTTTACCTGTGTCTACTATTTAGGCATTGATTTTTAGAAAGAAACTATACAACGTCTACAAAATAGATTAGAACTGGTTATAGAATCGAGATGTCTCATATGACATCGGGTACATAACTAGTTTTATATAAAGTGTCATTAAAATTTGTATTACAATGATACATTTATAGTATCTTTTAATAACTTAATTAATGTTATAACCTCTAAATAAAAACACTCTTAAAATTAAATGTATTTTACCTATAAATTTTAACTTTTATTTTCTATTTCAAAAAAATTATAAATATTTAGTTGAGGGTCCTCTTTGCATAATTAGGTTGACTTTAAGGTTCTATCAAAATCAACACGTAATTTTCACTTTCATCCATTATGCAAAAGATATCGAATATTTATTAAAAAAAGAGACTAAGTATTTGGATTAATTAATTTTAAATTCAATAAAATGTTAGACAAAGAATATTGGAACATTGCATTGAAATTTTGCATTGAAAGTTGTCAAAACTCGTAGAAAATTGGTAAAAATCCTTCATAAAAGAAGTTACAATGCATGTGTTTTTGGACGTTAAGGCCGTTTGCTAAATGCGTAGAAAACGCTATTTACTTTATAGATTGAAACATAGAGAGAATTAATAAACTTTTCAAGTAAAAGACAAGGTAACTTTATAGATTGAAACATAAAGAGAATTGATAAACTTTTCAAGTAAAAGACAAGGTAAGGAGCAAGAGCCAAAACTCTTACCTTAGTAAATGTGAAAAATTGCTCTTATCTGATAAACACTGTTTAACTAATTTATTAAGTTCATTTGTTAACCCATACAATTTATGTTAACCATGTTAACTACATAACCACCATTGATCATTTCAATCGATGGTTAAGATTGATTTTCCAAATTAAAGGGAAGTTAATTAATTCCTAAAATATAGGAGGGGTGACCCACTGAAAAATAGGGAAAATGGAGAATCCTATTGGTCTATTTTTGATTAACACGTTAACAAATGAACCTCCCTCAATTTATATATGTGCTAATTAATAATTCAGGCATGAACCTATGGGTTTATATGAGAATCGGTTAAATAATACATGAAACTACTTAACGTGTTAACATATGATCATGTGTTGTTGGGTCAAAACAGATACTGTTGCTAAATACCACTGCTAGTAGAGAGTTAGTATTGCTGAAGTCAATCTGAAGATTACTATTGCTAGTTTGTTGGTTACCACCGCTGAATGAATTACCACCGCTGGCACTGAGTTACCACTGCTGCTTGAAGATACTACTGCTTTTGTTTTACCACTGCCAGTTGGATTGCGATATGGTAAAGATTTGAAGACTGAAGATAAGGAAAGGATGCGAAGTTTTTGGAGATATCTTAGAGATTATTTTGTAGATTTACTTTCCTTATTCTAATCTTGTAATTCGTATATGTAGATAGTTGCTATATTGTTAGACGTACGAGTTCATTCAGTTTTATGTTTTAGAATATTGGAACTTCAAGATTGTTCTTGATCCCTGCAATTGAGAAGAATTGCACGTCTGCTTGAGTCTGTTCAAGTAGATTGGGGCTTTGGTTTGTAATCATTAAACTGGTGTTCAATACAAATCTGTTTTGCAATTTCATTCATTGTTAATCATTCAAAGTGTTATTCCGCAAACTTCTTTGAATTGTTTTTCTGTTCTTGTTAATTTTGTTAGTAATTATCTGCAGAAGTTGACAAACCAGTGATTACACATCCAACGTTACAAGACACTCGAGGGTCACACCTGTGAGGCCCTGTAAATCGAATAAGTGAGATAGTCTCAGTTTACAGAGATTAAGGTTTATAATAGTTAATTATAAATCTGTTGGGCATTTTCGTACTAAATCCCAAAGTTAAAGGTTTGTTATTAATTGTATATGTATTTATTAGATAAATATATATATATATAGGTTTATTGATTATTAGATTATATATTTATTAAGTAGATATATATATATATATATATATATTAGGTAATAATTAATAAACTCAAATAATTATCTAGTTATTCTTTTCTTTGAGGAAAAGAAAATGATTTTTACCAAAGATAATTATGAAACAATTTATGGAAACTGAGTTGTATGGAAACTTCTCCATATAAATATAAGCATAGGGCTTATCAGTTAGAATAATAATTCATTCCACCAACAACAAACCAGAAAAATTCTCTCCCTCCCTCTCTTAAAATCGGCGCCCAACCAAGAACCGAAAACCAGTTCGGTTTTTGTTCTTCGATTGTTTTAACTGCTTTCATCGTAACCGGGGACTCAATCCTACTAGAGGGATTTTCGTTTGGTCGATCACGGGTGGATCTAAGTCGAGCATTCCAGGTAATAGTCTGAACCTATAATTATTATGATTGGTTAAAATTAAACGACACGATCTTTGAAAGTTTTTCGGGTTTTATTTTTCTATTCCGCACTAATCAAATCAGTTAGATTTGATAAAAGTTTGAACCTTGGGACAGTTTGTTCATTAGGTTTAATGTGTATCTCATCCAGTTAGATTGAGACTCACAGTGTTTTTCGTGTCAGCGCGATACGAGAACCCACAAAATCCCAACAGTGGTATCAGAGCCACATGTTTGATCGTTTAATTTAATCATTATAAGATCCGTTAAAATTGTTTCATGTAAGCTTTCATTGATAATCGTTTTTCAAGTTTGGATAAAAATCTGAATTTTATCAGTTTTTGAAATTTTTTCAGTCTGTATTAGGTTATAACAATTATCAATCAAGTTTATTTTTATCAATAGAGTTTATCGTACGAAAAACCTAATCATCGAAAAAACCGACGATCGGCGGAGGAACGACGGCAGTTAGCCGAACGGACCGCCAGGCCAATCGCCGGTTATGCCCGACGATCAAACATCGGCCGCACCACAGCAAGTGGTGGCGGCATCGGCTGTCGTCAACCACTAAGCCGCACCACAGATTGGTGGTGGTGGTGAATAGTGATTGCAGTCGGCCACCAATCGCAAGGCGGTGGCGGTAGCAGCATCGTTCTTGCTGCTGTCGTTGCCGGCCACAAGCAACGGTGGCGATGGTCGAATGGTGGCGAACCACACCAAAGCCCTACCACCAGTTCGGTGGTGGCGGAGGACGATGGTGGTGTTGGAAATCGTTGACGGCGATTGATAGTGGTGGTGTCTGGATTGCGCCGACGAGGCCGAACCACCAGCGTGGTGGTGGCTGGCAATTCCAAGCGACGGCCGTAGCCGGACCACCAGCGTGGTGGTGGAGGCATTTTACGATGGCCAGCGATTTCCAGTAGTAGCAATCGATCGCCACCAGAGTGGTGGTGATCGATGGTGTTGATCGGCGACGACAAGTCGAAATCGAGTGCGGCGGAAGCCGTATCGTTTTCAAACGAGGCCCACACCGCACCCGGCTGTGGCCGGGATGCGGATTGCCCACGGCTGCACCACCAGCATGGTGGTGGCAGCGCTTTATGGTGACGGTGGCGACGGGGTGGAGGCGTTCCCCTTGTTGCCGTCGCCGCTCGTCGATAGTGCCGATGGTCGCCGATAAACACACACTTGATACTGACCTTCGCGGCGCGAGCTAGGCTGCCGGTCTATCTAGGTTTTTTCGTTGTTTTTGGGCCGATGTTTGTTAACGGGCCCAAAGCCAGTTTTTGGGCCTAGCTTGAGGCCCAAGAGGGTTTTGTTGGTTTTTAGCTTTATCCAAGTTGTTTTTATAAATTAATTTTATTTTCTTATAAAATTAGTTTTAAAGGGATTAATTGTAATTATGTTTATCAAACCAAACATTTGACTCGTCTCGTCAGATGTACTAAGTGTCATGATTTGACCAGTTGGTCAAACAGCGACACAGTTTACGGTCCAATGTTATTTTACCGACCAGTTTGTTCGGAGGACCCGGTTTGATATGGTTTTTGGATAAAAGACGAATATTTCATGAAATTGATATCCGTTTTATAAAATAATTTTATCATTTATAATTTTTTTTTAAATATTTGTCGGTTTATAAAACAGCTAGTTTTATAAATAAGTTAAAACCAAGTTTTGCGATAAACGGCATGAGATAAATTTTAACGGATCTATATTTGCCTTACATTTTAATATATTGCTTTATATTTAAATGCGTGGTTGTTAAAAATTATATATTTTTTTGTATATATATTTTATATAGTTTTTGCCAACTTAGACCATTGAATTATAATATGGGAGGCCTGCGAGCCATTTCAACCCCTTTTTGTAAAATGGCCTTAGGATAGTATTTTAATATTTCTTTCCGAGAGCCGAGGCTAGTGGGAGCACGCGAAAAAGGATTGAGCCTTTCTTACGGAGTTTCATCGGGGATGCCGAAGCCAGTGGGAGATTCGCGAGGAGATAGAAAATACTATAGGTCATTAATGGTACTTAGGAATAAAGTTGGCAAAACTATAACCTGTCTTAACCGTGTAGTTATAGATTTATTAACTGCGTGGTTGTGGTTGTTTATTTGTGATATCTTGTGTGCTACTTATTTTAAAAATAGAAAGAGTTTTAAAACTAGATTATATCACAAATATATAGGTTTTATAATTAAGATTGCCAGTTTTTCAAAAACCTTTTTAAAACGGTAAATTTTATTTGAAAACCTAAAATAATAAACGATTGTTTTCAATAAAAGGCAAAGTTGACAAGACAGTTAGTTTTGATCAACTAATGTGCTATCAAAACAGTTAGTTTTTAGCACGTATGCTTTTAAAACAGTTGGTTTTAATTAAGCAAGTGGATCTTAGAACAGTTAGTTTTTAGAATGTTTAAAAACAGTTAATTTGAAAACATCAGTTGCCTTTCAAACAATCATTTATCTTTTTTAAAACATTGGATTTTAAAAGGTTTTTCAAAATTAACTAAAACCCCGAAAATCATAGATCAGTAAGTGCAACCCATCTAGGGGCACCTCCGGCGTAAGGTACGCGGGCGTTGTAAGTGAACACACCTTGAACGTCCGCGTTCAAACTGAAGCTAGAGGGGATTAACAAGACTCTGCAAATTATCTCCGGGTGGTACCGGCCAGAGTAAAGTGTCCAATTCCCGAAATGGTGAGATCTATTTTGGTTCTGTTTAGATTCACCGGGTGGTACTGGGCCAAAGTGCACTTAGAGGGACTAAAACATGTACGGATAGTTACCATTGTCCCGAAAAGATCTAGGAGTCATGTAAGTTAGATATGATTGGTAAAAGTCCTTACCTACCTAATTAGTACGTAGGCCTGGTGGGACGTGAACACACCGCTCATCAGGGCATATGTAATTAGGATCCTAGTCCAATAAATTGATCATTTAAGGGTTTATTAATATTTATTGGAAATAGTCTATTCACAGTTGTTAAAACCAATTTTATTTTAAAATGTGTAGATGGCAAACACAGTATCCAATACAAACAATCTTTCCCTCCATTCAATCCTCGAGAAGGATAAGCTCACCGACCCTAATTTCCTAGACTGGGAGCGCAATCTAATGATTGTGCTCAAACACGAAAGGAAATGGTACGTCTTGGAAGAGCCTCTAGGGGAGGCCCCTCCAGCAAACGCGTCAGCCGCTATCAGGAATGCACATAAGAAGCACTCCGACGATTTGCTGGATGTCGGTTGTCTCATGCTTGCAACAATGAGCCCAGATCTGCAAACAGGGCTCATGAACACAAATGCTCATGACATGATCCGCCAGCTGAGGGACATGTTCCAGACGCAAGCTCGCACAGAACGTTATGATGCCACGAAGGCATTTAACGAGTGCAAGATGATCAAGGGGACCTCAGTAAGTGACCATGTCATGAAGATGAAACGACACATGGATCACCTAGAGAGACTCGGTCACCCCGTTTTGTTGCAGCTAGCAACGGACACAATACTCAACTCGCTGTCAGAAGATTACAAGCCTTTTGTGATCAACTATAACATGAACAACATGGAGAAGTCAATAGCCGAATTGCACTCCATGCTTAAGACTGCTGAGTTGAAAATGGGGGCCAAGAACAAGACCAAGGACGTGCTGATGGTGAGAGATGGAGGAGTAATGAAGAAGCATGGGCATGGAGGCACCAGCAAAGGAAAAGGTCCAGTACAGGCCATCCAGAGTGCACCAAAGGTTCGTGAAAACATCAAAGGCAAGGGAAAGGGCAAGAAGGTTAAGCCTAACAAAGCGAGGACCAAAAATCATTGCTTCACATGCAATGAAGTCGGTCATTGGAGGCAAAACTGCCCAAAGCGTCATGAAGTAGGTATGTAAACCTCATATATTTATGATTGCTTTAGTTTGTCACTTTTACTTGTGTAATATACAAGTATACTGATACCTAGTGCAAATGCTTATTGCAGGTGGTCAGAAGTGAATGCCCGAGATTGCAAGGATCTGAAGCACAAAGTTATTTCATCAGATTATTGTCAAGACATTTTTTAGATTTCAATTTTTGAAACAATTACATATTTCTTATGATTACATTATTTTTGGGAATATTTATTAAATGGTTTTAAAGATTTAAAATTATTGTCTTGAAATATCTGTTGTGCATGTTATGAATCTGATAAAGTCAAGTTTTGACTTGATTCAATGTTAGATCCTAGAAATTGATGATTACACTACCACTTTGATAAAATGTCATATATGAAAAACTGTCAAAAACACACGAAGTACTATAAGAAAATGTTTTTGAATAAAACAATCATGAGTAAAAGATTATAAAAGGTATTATATGATCAAAGATTATCTCAGAGATCGTTGATAATATCAGTATGTATAAAACTAGGAAATAATTCCAAGTTTTGGAATTAGGATTTGATTAAAAGTCCAGTTGACTTTTATAGAAGTACTAAATTCTAGTGTTTTACTTAAAATAGAATTGACTAAGCAGTCAAGGTTTGAATAAAGTCAATAGTTAATTTTAGTAATAGTTAGTTTTTCATAAAGGTCAGTGGGAGCCCAGTTTATTCTATATCCAGATTTGTGATAAAGAATAAAAGATATATGTGTTAATTATTGATATATTTGGAATTATGATCCAGATAGGATATAAATTTACGAAATCTGAAATCTACCTTTTAGTTAAAAGGAGATAGGGCATAGTTTCATAATTGTGAAACAGTATAAAGTTATAATTAACTTTCAATCAATAATTGTGTTGGAGAAATTAATAAAGGATATTAATTATCTTTTAAGATTGAAAGTGCTATAAACTCTAGAATAGAATTTCTAAGAATTTACCAGTGTGGTAAATAGGAAACTGTTTTCAGATAGAAAACATTCATCTACACAGCAACTAAGAAAAGTTGCAGTTTAACTTTACATATTCAGGAAACTCGGAGTTAGTCCAGATCTCCAAGTTCAGAGAATATGGTAAAATGAAGTCTAATTTTTTTTTATGGTGTTTGCGAAACAAATATTAGCTGAGACAAGTACAAAATATCAGTAGATATTAAAACTTGTAATATTTTGGTTATCACTTTGATTAAAACGGTAAACATTAATCAAAAGGTCTAAACTGGAGTTAGGTGATACTTCATTTAAACCAGTATTTAACAAACGTTGAATAGACATAATAAAAGGTAATTAAGAGGTGCTATTAATTTTGTTATTATTACAGAGTGTAATATGGACTATACAAAATTAGTCTCTTAAATCACTTTTATGTTTTGCATGTTTTATAATCCAGGAATGAGACTAGTTTCCAAGTTTTCATTCAAAAAATTGTCCGTGACAACTTATTGTGGTGGGAACCCGATAGGGTGTTAAAGTCATTGTGAGCTTTTGGGTAGTTATGATCAGTGGTTGAATAACAGCTAAAAGCGTTGTAGACCAAAAGCTGCACAGATATTCGATAGAGTAGCGAATATCAGACGTGATCCGCGGTTGAGATTACTTCTTGGATTTTGTCATAAGTAAAATCTCACAGTGGTTGTCCCTATCACCTGAGGTATCTGGTTTAATATCATGAGGACTACTAAGTACTTAGTGCGTTCAACCGCTACGCCGTAACAGGGTGGCTATAAAGGGCGTAACTAGATTCAGCGGAAGCCGTGGTATTAAATGCGGATATGCAAGATGGGATTTGCACCTCTTCTCTGAAGAGAGATATTTCCAGGCCCCTTGACTGACTGAATACTGATGAAGTGCATGGCCATGCCCAAACGAACTGATTAGTTCTTTGTCGTTTACCTATCAGTAGAGGTCGGATAGTCAAGAAACATAATCTTGAGTATTAAGAATTGACTGATTCCAACCTCATACTCAAAGATGAATATCGTGATGCAAAGGGAAAAGCCAAGATATACCCAATTTATGAACAGTTGTTTCATGAATCTTCTTTTTGAATCACCTATCTGGGTATAAGAGTTCATGTAACCTGGTTAGCCTAAGCGCATGTCTAGGGGCCTCCTTAGGTCCGTGTGATCAAGACGGTATTACCAACTTGCACAAGTGGGAGTCTGTTAGTAATTATGTGCAGAAGTTGAAAAACCAGTGATTACACATCCAACGTTACAAGATACTCAAGGGTCACACCTGTGAGGACCTGTAAATCGAATAAGTGAGATAGTCCCAGTTTGGAGACACTAAGGTTTATAATAGTTAATTATAAATCTGTTGGGCATTTTCCGTACTACATCCCAAAGTTAAAGGTTTGTTATTAATTGTATATGTATTTATTAGATAAATAAATATATATAGGTTTATTGATTATTAGATTATTTATTTATTAAGTAAATAAATATATAATAGGTAATAATTAATAAACACAAATAATTATCTAGTTATTCTTTTCTTTAAGGAAAAGAAAAGGATTTTTACCAAAGATAATTATGAAACAATTTATGGAAACTGAGTTGTATGGAAACTTCTCCATATAAATATAAGCCTAGGGCTTATCAGTTAGAATAATAATTCATTCCACCAACAACAAACCAGAAAAATTCTCTCCCTCCCTCTCCTGAAATCGGCGCCCAACCAAGAACCTAAAACCAGTTCGGTTTTGTTCTTCGATTGTTTTAACTGCTTTCATCATAACCGGGGACTCAATCCTACTAGAGGGATTTTCGTTTGGTCTATCACGGGTGGATCTATGTCGAGCATTCCAGGTAACAGTCTGAACCTATAGTTATTATGATTGGTTAAAATTAAACGGCACGATCTGTGAAAGTTTTTCGGGTTTTATTTTTCTATTTCGCACTAATCAAATCAGTTAGATTTGATAAAAGTTTGAACCTTGGGACAGTTTGTTCATTAGGTTTAATGTGTATCTCATCGAGTTAGATTGAGACTCACAGTGTTTTTCGTGTCAGCGTGATACGAGAACCCACAAAAACCCAACAAATTTGATCCTGACAAGTGGTATCATAGCTTGTTTTTCTCAGAAAATCAATTAACAATGGATACCCAGGAAACTGTCTTGGTCTCGAAAGTGCCCATGCTTAAACCCAATGAGTTTGACATGTGGAAAATCAGAATCCGTCAATACATGCTTCTCACTGACTATGCTATGTGGGAGGTTGTTGAAAACGGACCTGGTACTGATGAAGCTGGCCCAGAAGGTGCTCCAAGACCTCCTCCCAGAACTGATGCTGATAGAAAAACAAGGCAAACGGAGATGAAGGCTTTGAGCATACTGTTGTTGGCTATTCCCAATGAATACCAACACCAATTCAGTAGTTGCACTGATGCAAAAGCTCTTTGGACTGCCCTTAAGAAGAGGTTCTCAGGAACCAAGAGTACTAAGAAGAATCAGAAGGCCATCCTTCAGCAACAATATGAAAACTTCACATCTCTGAAGAATGGGTCTATGACTCATACTTTTGACAGATTCAATAAGCTGATTGGAGAACTTGCAACAGTAGATGTGAAGATGGATAAAGATGATGTGAATAGGAAGTTCCTCAGATCTCCAGGAGAGGAATGGACTATTTACACTGTATCATTCAGACAAGGGGATGATCTGGAAGACAAAGAACTTGAAGATCTCTACAATGATCTAAGGATCTTTGAAGCAGAAGTGGAGGCGACGAGAAAACCAATTGGATATTCACACAACACTACTCTTCTTTCTTCAGAAAACTCTACCTCTTTTATATACTACTGCTTCCTTTAATACTACTGCTAATGATAATATCTCTAACAAAAACTCTTGTGCATCTCAGGAATCTAATGGTGATGCAGTCCTGGAAGCCTTCTTAGCTAGTCATGTGAAATCATCATTGATCAATGATGATTTGAAACAGATCAGTGCTGATGATCTAGAAAAGATGGATATCAAGTGGCAGATGGCTATGCTAAGTTGCTAACTATAAGGATCAAAAGATTTATCAGAAAGACTGGAAGGAACAACTTTGATGCCAAGAGTGGAGATCAGGCTGGTTTTGACAAATCCAAAGTCAGATGCTACAAGTGCAATGAGCCATGACACTTTGCTAGAGAATGCAAAGGAGGACCTTCAAATCCACAAGGCACTGGAGGTAGACCATCTCAATCCTCCAGGTTCAACAACAGTGGAAACTGTTGGTCCTCTTTCGATGGCCAACTGTGTAAATTGTATTGTAGAAGGGGGGTTGAATACAATCAACACAGTTTCTTCTGCTTAATTTAATTCACAACCCCTATGGAGTTTTTGTGTGAACTAAAGTAGATTGTTTGTTGAAGCGGATCTAGACTATGTCATGATCCAAACAATCCATAAGTATTTCACGAAGCTTTTGCTTATGCACAAAGCAAGAATAGAGATAGATAGAAGTGAACCTTGATAGAGAGAGAGGATTGGGGTATAGAAGCATGAACCAAGGTTGGTTTGAAGAACAAACCTGATACTCATGTTTATACCCCCATGCATTAAATGCATGGCAGAACCACTTTTGCACGTGGCA
The DNA here is from genome assembly GCA_030169165.1 of Centaurea solstitialis. Classification (NCBI taxonomy): domain Eukaryota; kingdom Viridiplantae; phylum Streptophyta; class Magnoliopsida; order Asterales; family Asteraceae; genus Centaurea; species Centaurea solstitialis. The sequence goes on along the minus strand of CM058044.1, from coordinate 31,224,308 downwards.
AACTGGGAGTGGTTCTATTGTACTATATACTATAAACGACGGCCCATACTTGGTAGGGTTATGGTCTATAGTGTACAATTGCCTTATGTTGACAAGTAAAGAGGGAACAGTGAAGAGACATCCCCTTTTTGTACTCTTGTCAGAAAGGCAAATCAAATCCTTTGTGTGCATATAGGAGGGAAAGACAAATCTTGAATTCGTAAAGAGCAAGTCACTGATCGGGCCTTAGAGTCGCTGATCTCTGGGAAGATCAGGGAGGCGCTGTGACTTGTCTTCAGCAGAACATCATGCAGAGTAGTCAGCTTGCTATCACTGAGCTCAACTTCATATCAGAAGCTCGCTGACTCTTTCATTCAGCTTACATCAATAGATGGTGCTGATGGTTTTCTTATGGCATGACAATTTATCTTTCAGGGATACTTAGTTGATGTCAGCTCTTGCTGATACTAAACGGAGTCAGTGATCAGCAATCGCTGATTGCCCAAACTGTCAGCGATAAAGAATCGCTGAAGTAGTGAACTTCATCTTTCAGCAGTGCTAAGTATTTACAGAAGATAGATAAAGGATCATTGATATTTCACAAAGTCTTAGGAAGACTGGATCAACAATCTCCCCCTAAATATCAATGATAAGACAACAGGGAGGTTGTCTTGATTCTAGAACTTAAAATAATTTGAATTCTAAGTCCAGAAGTAACAGTTAGGAAACAACACATGTGAAAGGTACTTGTATTATTTAACTGTTAAGTAAAGTCATTTTCAGTGAGCAGATATCAGCAATAAAGAAACGGATATCAGAGATAAGAAGATACTTGTATTCATTTCATTCCAATAAATTGAAGATTACAATACAGAAGGAAACAAATTACAAGTCACTGAAAGAAATACATAGAGACAGTGAAAGAAATACATAGACAGCGAACTAGTCTAGAGGTCTTTTCTTTCTTCTCCATTTTCGTCTTCACTTTCGCAGCGAGTCCTGGAAGCAAAGTCTTGAACTCCAATGACAGATGTGAAAGAGGCATCCATCCAGAAGATGAATGGGACAGAGAGGTTTCCAGTAGATCTTCTCTTCTTTGGAAAGAGGCATCCATCCAGATGATGAATGTGAGGGACGCATTCGACCAGGAAACACATACTCCTGTGTCGAATAGAGATCCTGAAAGATGAGCGGATTAGCCTCTAAAGAATGAAACACCAGTAATCATTACTCGTTTGAGTTTCTGATGCCTGATGTTTCTTCCCTTCAGGATGTGCTTTCTCCCCCTCGGATGATAGACTTTCTAAACCCAAGGAATGGGTTCAGGAGGTAGGAGAAAGGAACCTTCTTCGTTAGAAGAAGGTATCCTGCAAGAGGAAAGTAAAGGGGAATGGAACATCCCTTATAGAAGAAGGTGTCCTGCAAGACTTTGTCCCCCTCAGATACAGCACCAGGTGCTGTAATTGAGATGCAGGACCTTCCTTCATTAGAGCTGAGATTTGTGCTGCAGAAACAGTAGAGTAGAACAGAATCTGCAATGAAGGGAAAAGGAAACATAAGTTAGAGCACAATAAAGATAAGAGAGATGTATTGTTAGAGAAGTTATGTTATTAAAGATAAACTCAAAGTGAGTTGTTATCTTTGAGAGAAGAGAGAAAAGAAAAGATCCTTGTAACAAGGATGAACTCACCAAACTAGGAAGAAGATCTTCAAAGGAGGAAGAAAGAATTGAACACATTGTGAAGCAAATCTTTAGAGAGAAGATATGGTAAGTTGTGAAGAAAAGAAGTGATCCAAGGGTGGATTTATATAGAGAGAAGGGATGCCAAAATGTGCGATTTTGGCGCCCAAAGAAGATGGGACGTGGAGCAAGTTTCAAAATGTGATTATGACGGTTATTAAATGCGCCGAACCAGTTCAGTTTACGTGCTTAAAACCGTCTTATCATTTACTGCCACGCGCCTGACACACGTTAAGATGTATCGTATGGTGCCAAAACGTCAACTCTACCAGAAAGAGTTGGTACAAGATAAGTAAAAAGATAACTTATCTAGTTACATATTCAAAAGATTTTGAAAATGTAGTCAGAAAATCTTCTTATCACAATAAATGCGTTAAGGTAGGTTTATCACTGATAATTGATCATAAGGATAGGAACAAATGCAATATATCACGGAGAAACATCATCAGTGACGGATAAAGATCAGTAGGATCTTTATATTCATTCAAAAGGAATAAATAGTACACTGGAATAGAAATATACATAATTAATGTACAAGAATAGTAAGAGCCATGAGCTTTGTTAGAGCAAATATTATTGTATCCGAGATGACAAGATGAGGAAATAATATTGAAGTTAAAGAAAGTCAAACAAAGTCAAAGGATGGAAGTCAAAGAAGAAAGTCAAGCATCAAAGTCAAAGTCAAAGCATTAAATGTGTAAAGTCAAAGTCTTGTAATTAGAGTGTTTGACTAATTAGTCTTTGGTATAGATAGAAGTGAGTTAGTGGTAATTAGTAAGGAGCCTATTTGTAATATTCATTAGTGAGTTCTAGAGAGAGAATCTAGAGAGAGAAAGTTCATATTGTAAGATTTACATGATGAAATGAGAATTGATTGATTTGATCCATTGTTTCTTGCACTTACAAGCTTGCTGAAGATCAAGCATCAGGGTTTAGCATGCCTAGCTCGCTGATAAGTTGATTGAACCTCTTTTCATCAAGGGGTTTTGTGAAGAGATCAGCGAGCTGGTATTCAGTGGGTATGAAATGGAGTTCAACATCTCCATTCATCACATGATCTCTGATAAAATGATATCGGATCTCAATGTGCTTTGTCTTCGAGTGTAAGACAGGATTGTTGGCGATGGCGATAGCTGAGGTATTGTCGCAGTATATGGGAATTTTGGACAGCTGAAAACCGTAGTCCAGCAGCTGATTTCTCATCCATAATACTTGAGCACAGCAGCTTCCAGCGGCGACATATTCAGCCTCGGCGGTTGATTTGGACACAGATTTTGCTTTTTGCTTCTCTAGCTCACCAACTTGCCACCAAGAAGATGACACCCACCAGTGGTGCTTTTTTAATCTAATTTGCAGCCTGCAAAATCACTATCTGAAAAAGCAGTTAGATCGAAACCTGAGTCCCTGGGGTACCAGAGACCAAGGTTGGGAGTCCCTTTCAGATATCTGAAGATGCGCTTTAGAGCATCTCCAACAGCTATGCTAAAATAGAAAAAAAGAGATTTTAGCATATTTGTTGCTCCAACAACTATGCTATACTATATGCTAAAATAGAGAAAATAGGAGAGAGATTGTAAAAATCTCTAAACTTAGAGAAATCTCTAAATGGAGAGATAAATGATTATTTTAATGTTCCAACCAATAGGATTAATTGGAGATAAATGTTTAAGAAAAAGAAATTATTATTTTAATTCTCCAACCAATAGGAATAATGTTAGAGTTGCTATAATAGAATAGCTGTTGGAGTTGGAACAAATTCTTTTAGAGATTTTAACCCTTTTTACTCTAATTTAGAAAAAATTTAGCATAGCTCTTGGAGATGCTCTTACAGCCTTCAGATGGGATTCCTTTGGGTCAGCCTGATATCGTGCGCATAGATAGGTGGCATACATGATATCAGGACGGCTCGCTGTAAGATACAACAGTGAGCCTATCATTCCTCTATAGGTAGAAACATCGACAGATTTTCCATTGGAATCCTTGTCTAATTTTAGAGGAGGAGCCATGGGTGTTTTCATTTTAGAGCAAGTAGTGAGATCAAATTTCTTCAGCATATCTCGAACATACTTGCCTTGAGAGATGAAAATCCCCTTTTCAGATTGTTTAACCTGAAGACCTAAGAAGTAGGTTAGTTCTGTTGGGAATTGATGCGTATGAACGCGCAGCGGAAAAACAAAATAAGACAAAACCAATTCCCAAGAACGGATCCAATCCTAACCTTTACAGATACAATTTAGCGAGGTCTGATGATTTTACCTTATGTGATTAATTTTCCGGAAGGCTTGTAGGGGACACACCGCTACTGACACCGATCGAGATAGTTGCTAGATCACCACCTTGGATTACCCGGAAAAACGAACACGATCCTCCTCTTGGAGAAACTAGCGCCGGTTTTGTGAGAGAGAAAGGGAGAGAGAGTTTTTCTGGGTTGTAGGATTAAAACTGAATTGTTGTTCATAAACTGATACCCTTAACCCTTTATTTATATGGATAAAACTTAGCAGAGTTTTATTCCATATAAGATTCTTTGGTAATTATCTCCAAATATAATTTCCATAATTAATTCATCTAATTAATTAATTTATAAATAGTTTAACTAACTATTTATTTTAACTCTCTCATTAAATAATTAATAAACAATTAATTATTTATCATGTAATCCAAATGTTCTCATTTTGGCGTGCAGCGGTGTGACCTACTAGTGTCTTATAACATTGGACACGGTAACCCTGTTACTGTCTCGCACATAATCCTAACAGACTCCCACTTGTGCTAGACATGTAACTCTTCTGTCACCATTAGCCTAAGGAGGTCCCTAGCCAGACACTTAGGTTAACCAGGTTATAAGATCTCTTACATCCAGAGATACAATTCTTGAAATTGTACACAAGTTCATTCCTTTTGCACACGATATTTCTAAAATGATTTTAAGACATGGAGTGGAGGATTCATTTCTTAAATATCAAGTATTTCTTGACTCTGATTTCGATTGCCTGCAGTAACGGATATTACTAAATAACACTTGTTATTCTATCCGAGCGTGGCCACGCGATTTCTGCCAATCTTAATCGTCAAGGGGCCCGGAAATATCTCTCTTTTGAAAGAGGTGCAAATCCCTTCTTGACTACTTGCATTTGGATCCACGGCTTCCGCTGCATCTAGTCACGTCCCGTATGGTCGCCCTGTTACGGTGCAGCGTTAGTACGTGCTAAGAGTACAACAGTCCTCGTGTTTCCAAACCAAGTATCTCAGGTTTAAGGACAACCTATCAAGTCAGTGCTTATGATTGAGGCTCCATGAAGCAGACTTGATTACTGGTCACTTCCAATACCCAAACACTCTGATGAGTATCTATAAATACTTGGTCACATCACTTGTGCTTTTATTCTCTATTTATAATAGTGTTAAACTTCCTATTGAAATTCCCATTTCAATAAGTGGCTACGGAAATTTAGATTTCATACAAAACTTTGTAAAATCATGGATACGTTAAATATGCAAAAAATAGTTAATTTAGAACAATCATGAAAATAAAACCTCCGTTTAATTCCAACACACTGTGAAATAAAACTTTACATGATTATATTGTTTCAAAATTAAACTATAGTAATAATTAATAAACTAAAAACTAGCTACTGGCTTCCAGGTACTGCATCCCAATGGAATTCGCATGTGCCTCATGCTTCACCCTTGCTAGTGGTTTTGTCAGTGGATCTGCGATATTATCCTCTGTTGGAATCTTGCATATTCTCACATCTCCTCTTCCAATAATCTCTCGGATGAGGTGATATTTCCTGAGCACGTGTCTTGACTTGTGATGCTCTCTAGGTTCCTTTGCTTGCGCCACGGCTCCCGAGTTATCACAGAATATATTGATCGGTCTCGAGATACTGGCAACCACTCTAAGATCCGATAGAAAATTCCTTAGCCAGACAGCTTCCTTTGCCGCATCAGATGCTGCAATGTACTATGCTTCTGTAGTTGAATCTGCAATCGTGTCCTGCTTCGAGCTCTTCCATGAGATCGCACCTCCGTTTATGGTAAAGACGTACCCTGACTGTGACCTGAAGTCATCTATGTCGGTCTGGAAACTAGCGTCAGAGTATCCGGTGACACTAATTTCATCCTCAGATCCTCCAAAGACCAAGAACATTTCTTTCGTTCTTCTCAGATATTTAAGAATGTTCTTGACAGCCACCCAATGAGGTTCACCTGGATTCTATTGATATCTGCTCGTAACACTTACTGAGTAAGCAACATCGGGCCTAGTACATAACATGGCATACATGATTGATCCAATTGCAGAAGCATATGGAACCGATTTCATTTTGTCCTGATCTTGACTAGAAACAGGACATTGTGTTTTACTTAACACTATGCCATGCTGCATCGGGATAAATCCTTTCTTGGATTCATCCATCCTGAATTTCTTCAGAATTTTATCGATATACGTACTCTGACTAAGTCCGATAAGCCGCTTGGATCTATTTCTGTAGATCTTTATACCAAGTATATAAGCGGCTTCTCCAAGGTCTTTCATCTGGAAACATTTGCTTAACCAGCTCTTTACACTCTGTAAAGTTGGTACATCGTTTCCTATGAGTAGAATGTCATCTACGTACAAGACCAAGAAGGTTACTATGCTCCCACTGAACTTAGTGTAGACACATGGCTCGAACTCACTTTTGGTAAAACCAAACTCTTTGATTCGCTCATCAAAGTGTAAGTTCCAGCTTCGAGATGCTTGCTTTAATCCATAAATGGATTTTAGCAGTTTACACACCTTATTAGGATTCTTGGGATCTTCAAACCCCTCTGGTTGTTCCATATAGACGTCTTCTGTTAACTTTCCATTCAGAAAGGCTGTCTTGACGTCCATTTGCCAAATTTCGTAGTTAAAGTACGCTGAGATGGCCATTAGAATCCTAATTGATTTTAACATGGCTACTGGTGAAAAGGTTTCATCATAGTCGATGCCATGAGTTTGCGTGAACCCTTTTGCAACCAGTCTGGCCTTGAAAGTGTGTACATTCCCATCCATGTCAGTTTTCTTCTTGAAAACCCATTTGCGTCCAACAGCTCTACAGTGTTGTGGCAAATCAGTCAACTCCGAAACTTGGTTGTCGTACATGGATTGCATCTCGGCCTTCATGGCTTCCCGCCATTATTCAAACTCACTGCCTGACACAGCTTCTCCATAGGATGTTGGTTCATTCAAGTCTCCGCTGTCCTGAGAGACTAGAAACCCAAGATACCTATCTGGTTCTTGTCTTACCCTACTGGATCTGCGAAGGTCCTGTGTTTGCACTTCCTCAATCGGCTCTGATTGAGGTTCAACATTGCTATGTTGAATTTCTGGCTCAACAGTTGGTGCAGTGTTTTCTTCGTCTACTACCTGTAGATCTACATCCTTTCTGGTGTTCTCTAGACTAAGAAACTTTTCTTCCAGAAATTTTCCATTTCGAGCAACAAAAACTTTGTTCTCTCAGGGTTGTAGAAGTAATATCCCACGGTGGTCTTGGGATATCCAACGAAGAAACACTTGTCGGATTTGGGCTTGAGTTTTTCTGAGGTGGGTCGTTTGACGTAAACCTCACAACTCCAAATTTTTAGAAAAGATATGTTGGGTTTCTTACCCTTTCATAGTTCGTATGGAGTCTTTTCTACCGACTTTGTTGGCGCTCTGTTCAGTATGTGTGCTGCTATTTCGAGCACATGTCCCCAGAATGATATTGGCAGTGAAGAATGACACATCATCGTTCGTACCATGTCAAGCAAAGTACGATTTCTCCTTTCTGATACACCGTTCATCTGAGGTGTATACGGAGGTGTAAGTTGGGATACAATCCCACACTCCATCAGATGATTGTCAAACTCATCACTAAGATATTCGCCACCACGATCCGACCGTAAGAACTTGATCCTCTTGTCAAGTAGATTCTGTACTTCATTCTGAAATTCCTTGAATCTTTCAAAGCTTTCAGATTTATGTCTCATAAGGTAGACATAACCATACCTACTGAAATCGTCAGTAAAGGTAATGAAGTACCGGTATCCTCCTCTTGCCACATGACTGAAAGGTCCACATACATCTGTGTGGATTATTTCAAGCAAGTCAGTAGCCCTTTCATTTTCATTGTTGAAAGGTTGCTTTGTCATTTTGCCAGATAAACAAGACTCGCAATTATCAAAAGGTTTATAATCGAAATTGCCAAGAAAACCTCCTTTTAGGAGTAGTTCAACGCGTTTCTTGTTTATGTGGCCCAAACGACAATGCCAGAGGTAAGTCTGATCCTCAATATCCTTGGATCGTTTACTTATATGATAGATTTCACCACTGTTGTCTTGTAGATTTACTGTGTATAGACCATTCACGGGTGTAGCTTTAAAATAGAAAATATTATCTTTAAAGACTGAAATCATTTTATAATCATATTTATAATAAAATCCTTGGTCTACTAATAAATCAAAAGACAAAACATTCTTAATCATATTTGGAATATAATAACAATTATCCAGTTCCAAAACTAGACCCGAGGGTAAACTAAGACTATAAGATCCTACAGCTTCAGCTATCAGCGGTGTGCCTTCGCCAACTCGTAGGTTCGAACGGTCCTTCCTTAGAGTCTTTCTTCTAGTGAATCCCTGTAAATGATTACAAATGTGGTTACCACTGCCTGTATCAATTACCCATGATTCATAAGAAGTGATTAAGAAATCTATCATAAAGATACCTGGAGCATCGGGTAAACCGATCTCTATCTGGTCGATATTCATCGAGTGCTCGCAAATATCCTCGCTGCCGCATTCTGGGCAACTCAGATCTCCCAGCTCATCAATTATATCAGTGTCCATGAGATTTGCAGGTTCGGGTACTATACCAATCGTATTCTAACTCGAAAATATCAGTGTCGGGAAGCATGTGATCATGTCAAACCGACTCATGCGATCTATGGTAGGTAAAACAATACCAATCGTATTCTAACTCGAAAATACGATTTCTAGATCGTCGGGACATCGGATATATATAGTCCGTGCATATTTAGTCCCTCTAGTGCATTTTGGCCTGGTACCACCCAGTGAATAAATAATTACCAAAATAGATTGCACCACCCGGGACCTGGACAAACTCTGGCCGGTACCACCCGGAGATAATTCGCAGAGTTTTATCACCCTCCAGTTTCGGTTTGAACACGGGCGTTCATAGTGTGTGCACTTACAACGCCCTATGTACCTTACACCGGAGGTGCCCCTAAAGTGGGTTGCACTTACTAATCTATGATTTTACTAAGGGTCAAAATTGTCAGTTTCCTTTTTCAAAACTTTGAAAAAACTGGATCCAAACACTAACTGTATTTGTATCCTTTTATCTTTTAAAACAATCATTCAGAAAGGCAATTTATATTTAACAACAATTACGTAAATTAAACAACCACGCAATTTAAATATAAAAAGCACAGTCATAGCGTAAACCCTTAAACTAATGTTGTTTTGTGAGCCAACACAAAACAACGGTCTCAACCCTAAGTGACAAAAGTCTTCGTCTTCTGGCACTCCCACTGGCTCCGAGATCCATGGTCGTCATCTTGTCTCCGTCTTGATAATTAAAAACTAACTATTACAAATGGGCTTTTAATGGCACGCAGGCCTCCCAACTATTCTAATAATTAAAAATTACAAGAAGGGTTGTAAATGGCACGCAGGCCTCCCTTATAAAACAGATAAAATTAAAACACAACCACGGGTCAAAAAGGGTTCAGCTATGACTCAATACAATTAAACGAATTAAAATGCAACTGGATTTTAATCGGGTAATCATAAAACTAAAATTAATTTAAAACAAATAAATCAATTTAATCCTGAATCGTTTTATCCTTATCTGATTAAAAACGATCCCTACCTCGAAGTCTATCCGGAAACAAATCCCAACCGAGACCCGTTAACGATAAACAATCGAAACGAACTACAACTTCGGATTACCACCGATCCGCCAAAACGTGGCCGTCGATCGGCGGTTTCTCCATCGCCGGCGACGACGATGACACGATCGCCATCACCGCCGCCCGTACCACCATCGATCACCGGCGGCAGCAGCGGCTGGAAAGCCACCACCACCACCCGCAAACGATCACCGCTGCCACCATAATCCACCGGCAACAGCAGCGGATTTCACCACCACTGCCGCCGTGGTCATGCGGCGGACAAAAACAGCAATCGCCGCCACCACCGCGACTGGTGGTGCGGCGGATTAAGGGTTCGACGGCAGACGGCGATCGCCGCTGCCATCGTTTGCTACACGATCGATCGCCACCGCCTTGGTGGTCGATCACCATCATCCGCCGCCTGTCGGCGGTTTTTACGTTCAATCGACACCACCACCACCACAATCGGTGGCGCGGTGGTGGTTCCTATCCTCGATCGACGCTGGCCGACGCCACAGCCACCAAGCGGGTGGTGTGGCCGGCGGTTTCCGATGCGATGACAGCCCGCGGCGGTTTTCGTTCTCCGGCGATCGGCCTGGAGGTCCGGTCGGCTAACTGCCGCCGTTCCACCTCCGAAAGTCGTTACGTTAGGTTTACTAAAAATCAGATTTTTTAACACGAAAAAGTAACGATTTTTATAAAACCCAATTAACTAACAAACAGCTTAAACCTGATCTGTTAGGTTTAGGAAGTGGCTCTGATACCACTGTTGGGAATTGATGCGTATGAACGCGCAGCGGAAAAACAAAATAAGACAAAACCAATTCCCAAGAACGGATCCAATCCTAACCTTTACAGATACAATTTAGCGAGGTTTGATGATTTTACCTTATGTGATTAATTTTCCGGAAAGCTTGTAGGGGATACACCGCTACTGACACCGATCGAGATAGTTGCTAGATCACCACCTTGGATTACCCGGAAAAACGAACACGATCCTCCTCTTGGAGAAACTAGCGCCGGTTTTGTGAGAGAGAAAGGGAGAGAGAGTTTTTCTGGGTTGTAGGATTAAAACTGAATTGTTGTTCATAAACTGATACCCTTAACCCTTTATTTATATGGATAAAACTTAGCAGAGTTTTATTCCATATAAGATTCTTTGGTAATTATCTCCAAATATAATTTCCATAATTAATTCATCTAATTAATTAATTTATAAATAGTTTAACTAACTATTTATTTTAACTCTCTCATTAAATAATTAATAAACAATTAATTATTTCTCATGTAATCCAAATGTTCTCATTTTGGCGTGCAGCGGTGTGACCTACTAGTGTCTTATAACATTGGACACGGTAACCCTGTTACTGTCTCGCACATAATCCTAACAAGTTCACCCATCATAGACATCTTGTATTGAGATTGCATGAGTGACTCAAACTTTTTGCAAAGTTTGGCTTTCGTGGATCCAAAAATAATGTCATCAACATAAATTTGGGCAAGGAAAACATGATCCTTGTAAGACTTGACAAATAGAGTGTTGTCAATCTTTCCACGAGTGAAACCTTCAGAGATAAGAAAAGTAGATAAGGTTTCATACCAGGCTTTAGGTGCCTGCTTTAGACCATACAAAGCCTTGTTTAGCTTGTAAACATGGTTTGGATGCTTAGGATCAGTGAATCCTGGAGGTTGAGTGACATAGACTTCTTCAGCAAGTTTACTATTTAGAAACGCACTTTTTACGTCCATTTGGTAGATCTGAAAGTTCATGTGAGCAGCATAGGCAAGAAATAGCCTTATGGCTTCAAGTCTAGCAACAGGGGCAAAAGTTTCGTCGTAGTCTATCCCCTCTTCTTGACTATAGCCTTGTTACGAATGACTATACCATGCTCATCTAGTTTGTTTCGAAAAACCCATTTGAGACCAATGATGGTCTTTCTAGATGGCTTGTGAACAAGTGTCCAGACAAGGTTTCTTTCGAACTCAGCGAGTTCTTCTTGCATCGCTGAGACCTAAGATGGATCAGCGAGCACTTCATCTACTTTTGTAGGTTCATGTTCAGATAGAAAGCTGACATACAGGCAGTGGTTACCTGACTGTTGTCGAGTTTTGACTCCAGTAGAGGGATCACCAAGTACCTGATCAATTGGATGATCTTTGGTCCATCTGAGAGCAGGAGGCTGAGGAATAGCTTGCAGAGGTTCAGCATTTGTTGATGAAGTAGACTCATAGCGATTGCCTGAATAGGTTCAGCGGCTGAAATGATAGAAGCCTCAAGGACATCATTCAGTTGAAGAGGGTTGTCAGCATCTTGTACAACTTCAGCAGAGCCTGAAGTTGACGGAATATCTTCCTGAGAAATGGTGGGAGATACTTGATTCAAAGGAATCGCTGAGTGGATAAAGGTATCCTGTGGGATATTAGGTTCTTCAAATCCATCAGGGATGTATGATGAAGATCCTGCAACAGGAGTGCTAACCTTAGGAATGTCATTTTCAGGGACCTGAAAGTAAGAGTTAGCCCATTGATCTATGTCATCACTATCAGAAAAAGAAGGAGTGGATGGAAATGGATCAATTTCATCAAACTTGACATGGATGGTTTCTTCTAGAGTTTGCCTACGTTTGTTAAAAACGCGATAGGCCTTGGATACAGTGGAATATCCAACAAGAAAACCATCATCAGCTTTGGCATCAAACTTTCCTAGATTATCTCTGTCATTTTTTATATAACAATTACAACCAAAGATATGAAAGTAGGAAATGTTTGGCTTTCTTCCCCTGAAGAGTTCATAGGCTGTTTTCTTGAATCGTTTCACGATCAGCGACCTGTTCTGGGTATAACAGGCCGTGTTGATAGCTTCAGCCCAGAATTGGAGAGGTAGACGTGCTTCAATCAGCATCGACCTTGCAGCTTCAATTAGCGTGCAATTTCTTCGTTCAGCGACCCCATTTTGCTGAGGAGTTCGAACGAATGAAAAGTTTTGAGAGATTCCCATGCTAACAAGAAAATCATCAAGAACACTGTTTTTTAATTCAGTGCCGTGATCACTTCTTAGAGAACAAACAGTGATCAGATTATACTTCTCCATCTGAAGAATGAAGTTGATAATCTCTTGAGAGGCATCGCTCTTGCATCTGAGGAAGAACACCCAAGTGTATCTTGAGTATTCATCCACAATCACTAGCGTATAGCGCTTTCCACCAATAGACAGAGTATTGACAGGTCCAAAGAGATCCATGTGCAATAGCTGTAGTGGAGAGGAGATAGTGGAGACCTGCTTCAATTTGAAAGAAGCTCTGGTCTACTTTCCCTTTTCGCATGCTGAGCAAAGAGATTTCTTTGCAAAGCTCTTTTCAGGGAGACCATCAACCATATTGCTGATAGAGAGTTGATTGATGGTTTTGAAGTTAAGGTGAGAGAGACGCTTGTGCCAGAGCCAGTTGATGTCAGAAGAGGCCCTGGACATGAAGCACACATTTTCAGTGGAAGTGTCCATGTTAATAGTGTAGACATCACAGAAACATTGTCCTCTGAGAATGACTTTCTTGTGCATGTTCTTCACCTTGCAGTCCTTCTTAGAAAAAGAAACTTTGTGATCCTTATCACAAAGTTGACTGATACTCAGCTGGTTGTGAGTCAGTCCTTCAAAATAAGATACCTTCTTAAAGGTAGTCTTACCATTGGTTAAGGTACCATAACCTTTAGTGATACATCTTCCTTCCCCGCCAAATTTGACTGAAGGGCCTGCTTCTTCTTTGAAGTCAATCAGCACATGCTTGTTTCCAGTCATGTGCTTTGAGCATCCGCTATCAAGATACCAGATGCCCTTTCCCTGAAATAAGAAGACAGGTTAAGTGGTCTTGGGGACCCACATGAAGTTGAGTCAGCACTTGATGACACATCAGGGACATAGAATATCAATGCATTTGAGGTAGGGGCAACGACATATGTCATTTCTGATTTCTCAAAATTGACAGGATCATTTAGAGAATTCTCTAAAATCTTTAAATAATGAGAGAAATATATTATTTTAATGTGTTTCACCAATGGCATAATTAGTTATTAAGTTTTTTTTAAAAAGGTCATTGAGATACTAAATGAATTGTATATAACAATAATAATATAAGTAATGACTGATTCTCTAAAATAGAAAAGTTGTTGAAGATGCAAAGGAAAAATTTAGAAATTTTGGGTTGTCATTCTCTATTTTAGAAAAGTTATAGAAATGTTGTTGGAGGTGTTCGTACAAGCTAAATTGAAAAACTAAAGTTTGCATACACCCCTATAATGCTTAATATTAAGCATACACGCACGACCAACAATTTTTGTATAAATTTAACTTCAATATCGAATGATTATTTTACAACCAAAAGAATATAAATGTATATGAAATTCCATAGTTAGGAAACAATAACAAGGAAAATGATTTGCATAAAACAACACCCTAATATATTCATCGTCTTACATTACGTTTTGTTATCAAATTTTGTTTTAACTTAACTTAGTTACGTATTTCTAACATGATAAATTTTGCCACCGCGCAACGCGCGGTGCCATGCACTAGTTTTTTAAAAAAATAGACATCATGTCGACCAAATGCACCTGCCCCATTGACGAACCTAGATATAAATTGTAAATATTGAAACTCCAGGGGCAAACTCTTCCATTGACGGACTTGATGTCTATTTTGTAAATTTTTACAAGAAAATGGCCGGACGATCAAACTAGTAAGAAAAAAATGATACATTTTTTGAACATAGCTTAAAATAGAAAATGTTTTTTTTTGCATTAATGTAGATGGATTTGCACATATATATATATATATATATACACACACACACGCATAAAAGTTTAAATTAGTTAATAATGAATTCATTTAAAGATATCTACAAAAGTTTTTGAAGACATAATTTAGAAAATAAAGTACATATTTTTAATTAAAAATATCATTCATTATTTAATCTAATAAAGGATATAAAATGAATAATAAAATTGTCAAAAAGACAAAAATAAAAAAAGATAAATCAAAAGACTCAAATTGTAACTTACTATAAGATCTAATAAGACAAAAAAGAAGAAGAGTCAAAGATATTAAGGGGATGTTTACTAACAACTTAATGGGTTAATGGGGTATTTCGGCTTATTCGCGCAGACAAGGGAGGGTGTTTACTAAGGGCTTAATCGCACAGCCCCATGCTTAATCGCTCAGCTCTTGAACCTCACTTGTCCCCATTAAGACATGAACTGGACATTTATACCCTTTATTTTTAACAAGGGATTAAAATAAAATAAAAAACCCTACCATCAACATTAGTTCACGCTCTTTACCCTAGCCACCAAGAAAGCGCCGCCCACATTGTTCCTTCGCTGGCTACCTTCTGCCGTCGGCCACGCCGTTGTCGTCCACACCAACCCGTCACCGGCCACGTTTCCCCTCGACGATTTCAAGGTTTTCCTCTTTTTTGCCTTTCGATTTCAGTAAAGTTTTTCTTCTTCTTTTGCCTTCTGATCTCTGATTCATGTTGTGTTGCTTGTTTAATTTGTTAAATTTTGTTTTAACTTGATGATTCTTAGAGGCATGAAACCTTTGTATGGTGGTACCACTCACTACTGTTGCCTCAATCTCTGATTCATGGTGTTTATTAAAATTCTGATTATTGTTGGTGTTTGTTACTTGATAAATTTGATGTTTAGTTGATAAATTTTACTTGATAAGTTTTGAGTGTTTACTTGTTAAATTTTAATTGATGATTGTTGGTATTTTTGATGTTTACTTGATAAATTTTGGTATTTACTTGATAAATTTTACTTGATAGGTTTTAATTGATGATTGTTGGTATTTTTGATGTTTACTTGATAAATTTTGTTTAAATTCTGATTATTGTTGGTGTTTGTTAGAGTAAAAGTTTTATTATAGAATTAAAAGTAGCTTGTTTATTTTGTTGGTGTTTATTTGGTTCTTTATATTAGGTATGGGACAAACCGCTGAATCTAACCAACAAAAGCAGCCTAGGATAAGTTGGAAAGATCATAATGTAGTGAAAACTTTCCTAGAGGCATGTATTCTAGAGGTTGGGTTGAACGGGAAAGACGGTAGTAGTTTGAAGGCACTTTCATGGAAGAAAGTTGCCGAAACTTTGAAAACCACGCACAATTTCATAGTTGATCGAAAGCAAATGCGCAACCACTTTGATTATCTTAAAGGAAAGTATGGGGCGTGGTTGAAGTTAAAAAACAAAACCGGCAACGTCTATGATCCTTCTACAAACACTTTTAACTTGACGCCAGAAGAATGGGACTTGGAAATTGAGGTCTATTTCTAACTTTAGATTTTCTTTTATTTGTTGTTTTTTTTGTATATTTATAGATGTTCTTTTAATACAGTCAAATAGGTTTGTTGAATCTTTGAGGACTACAAGTCTTCCATTTCCCAACTTGTGTGCAAGATTGTTTGAGGGCGGATGTCCGTGGGTCTTGGAGGTCATGGTTCGGGATCAAACGACCCTTTGCCAACTACTGAGCCCTTTGTCGTCATTAATGATGAGGTCCCTCTATCAATTGATCAAGCTCCTTTGTCATCATCACCTACACCTACATCACGTGCTCCGGTTGCAAAGCCAAAGGGAAAGAAGAATGCAAACGTCATTTCTGACCTTGATGATAAACTTATAAAGTTTTTAGATCATATGTCGTCGAAATTTAACCCCGAGGTTGTTTCTTATGAAACATGCCTAAAGAAGTTGGACGACCTTGGGTGGGAAAAAGACGATCCTTTGTACAGCATTGCAATTGCCCTTCTTACGGACAATCGTAATAGAGAAGCTTGGATGACGATACCGGAAGCAACGACCAAAGTATGGGTGAAAGCAGTTGGGAAGAAAGACGAATATGTGGGTTAGGACTTGTTTTATGTGGGTTTTTGTTAGGACATATGGTGCAATATTTTGGACTTGTTTTTTTGGATATATGATCATGTTTTGATGCCACATTATGGATATTGGTACCACGTTTTGGATGCATATCTTGGACTTTTTTTTTGATATGTGATCATGTTATAATATGCAAATTTGGATTTATGATATGCATGTCGTTATTTATTTATTAATGTTATGCATGTTGTTATTTATTTATTTATAATATGTATTTTTATTTGAATAGATGTTGACTTTTGAGGAAGAAATGATCATGATAGTTCTTATATATATATGTGAGACGAAGAAGAATTGCTTCGGAAAGAATTGAGAGTATGCCCGATAATACTTCGACGTTAAGTGGATATGCATACACCCAAGAGCTATTAACCGGATCTAGTATGCAATGTCAAGAGTTGATGCGCCTCTCACGTGAAGCATATATACTATTATGTAATCATTTTAGTGGAAAAAATTGGTTGAAAGATAGTAGATATGTTAGCGTCGAGGAGAATATGGCAATGTTTTTGACGATGATTGGACACAATAAGCGTTATAGAGTGATTAAACATAGATTTCAATGCTGTACAAGAACTGTTCATAAATGTTTCCATGAAGTTTTATTAGCAATGTTTGAATTCGCAAAAGAAATGGTGATGCCGACAACTTCTGATACAACTTCAAATATGTCGAGTAATCATAGACGTTTGAGAGAGATATTTCCGGTAACTTATACTTTATTCATATTTCTTTCCGGTAAAAAACTATTTATTTATTTATTTTTGTTGTCTATGAAGGGTGCAATAGGTGCGCTAGACGGTACTCTTATACATGTGGTTGTTCCGGCTAGTCATCAAACTGCTTTTAGGGAAGAGGAGGCGGTCGGTGCTATCAAAATGTTCTAGGAATATGTGATTTCAACATGATATTCACATTTGTTTGGGGAGGATGGGAAGGTATAGCGCATGATTCGAGAATGTAACGCCAATATTTTTAAAACACAAATAACCATTTAACTTAAAAAATATATCTAAAATATTGCAATTTCAAAGAATTTAAGCGTAAAGATTTAATGAATGCGATAATTAAGATTATTACAGTCATCCCAATTAAATAAAGTTTAAATAAAAATGAATACACTAAATGTCCAAAATCATCGGAACCAATCTCGCCGCTAGCATCAAACCGGGGCCTTGCCCTTATCTACGCCTGATCCCGAACCTGAAAAGGGGAAACAACGAAAGGGTAAGCTATAAGCTTAGTGAGCAAGCACCATACGTACCTTATGTTACCATGCACGCACATATCACAACAGGTGCCATCACATTCACATCCACGATCATATACCACATCATATAATAAATAACACAAATAACCATAACAATTATTCTCATGAGAACATAATAATTTCCGCCAGCTTTGGACACGGATCTGCCCCCACAACTCATCAAGGGCATGTGGTTCCCTTTATCTCGCCAGCTTAGGACGCGAGTCCGCCCCCACAACTCATCAAGGGCATGTGGTTCCCTTTTTACACTCAATCATGCATATATACATACGCGGTAAAATAAAACACGTAAGGTGAAACTCACCTCGCTAGCAGTTAAGGCAACAAACAACGAATCTCCAAGATAAATCTGTAAATAATTACCGAAAGTTACGATTCTATCTCGGTCTCAACACTTCTCGAAAGTCACTAAGCTCACACGGTCAACGATAAATGTAATTAAACCCTCGTAATTAATTAAACGACGGGCGAAAGGGTTTCACACGGTTTGACCGCGACCCGTCTCGTACCGTTCCTTAACACTCAACCGGATAACTGCCAAGCAACCGCCGCGAGGCTCGTCGGACAGCAGCTAATCGCGCCGGACAACCCACAGAATCTGGCCGGCGCACCGGCCTAACGGCAGCCGGTCGCCGGCGCCGCGCACCAGCAACCGCGTCGAGGTACGCACCCCATCAGCGGCTACTGCCGCCGCCGACCATAACAACTACTTCAGCCGGCCGTCGCCGGTGCTACGCAAGAAATCCACCACAGCCGGCCGTCGCCGGTGCGAGACGCAAACCAAACACCACAACCGGTCGTCGCCGGTGTGGATAACAACCACACACCACAGCCGGCCGTCGCCGGTGTGGATAACAACGACACAACCGCAGGAACGCCGTGCGCCGCCGACCCAACAAACAACATCTCCGGCCACTCCCTTGCGGTTGCAGCCGGAAGAAACCGGCAGCAGCGAGCCACATCGCGGCCACAGCCGCGTCGCACTCGCGCTGCTCCGCCGCCGCCTGCAACTACCACGGCGGTCGACGGTGTAAACCTCCACCCTCCTCACAGCGTCGCCGACCAAAGCCGGCGTACACCAACTCGCCGAGCGGTCGCTGGAAAACCGCGAATCGAACCCTAGCTTAAGAAATTACCGAAAGAGAGTTTGTAGCCTTACCTTTACGAGAACGACCCCCAAGCTCCGCCTCCCGACGAACTCTCTCTCTGACTTTCCGGCGACTCTCCGACGACCTCTCAAACTCCGGCGATCCTTCTCTCTTTTCTCTTTTCCTTCTCTCCCGTATTCCCTTATTTTTCTCTTCCTCTCTCTTCAATTAATAAGATGGTGATGGAACAAGAGGTAGGTTAGCTTTTATCTCACCTAACTAGCTACCCTAGTCCTTATCTCACCCAACAACTCTCCCTTATCTAGCTTTAATTTAAAAAAAAAACAACATTATTTTAATAATAAAAGAAATAAAATAATTAATCAACAATTTGGGATGTTACAACTCTCCCCCACTTACCAGGATTTCGTCCCCGAAATCAGCCTGAGAAGAGCTCCGGGTACCGCTCCCGCATCTCGATCTCTGGTTCCCAAGTCCACTCGGAACCCTTCCGATGCTGCCACTGCACCTTCACTATCCCTATCTCCTTATTACGTAATTTCTTCACCTTCCGCTCCAACACTGCAACCGGCCTCTCGACGTAATTTAAGCTCTCATCCACTTGGATGTCGTCCAAAGGTATGTGCGCCGTTTCGTCAGCGAGACACTTACGCAGCTAAGATACGTGGAAAGTGTTGTGGATCTGGCCAAGTACTTCCGGTAACTCCAACCGGTAGGCCACCTTCCCAACACGGGCAAGGACCGTGAATGGTCCAATATAACGGGGCCCAAGCTTGCCCCTCTTGCGGAACCGAATCACCCCCTTCCAGGGTGAAACCTTCAGCAAGACGCGATCTCCTACCTGAAATTCCAAGTCTGACCTCCACTTATCAGCGTAGCTCTTCTGCCTACTCTGGGTGGTCCGCAACCGCTCTCTAATCCTCTGTATATGCTCGGTAGTCTGCTAAACCACCTCTGTGCTCCCAAGGACACGTTAACCGACCTCACCCCAACAGATCGGGGTTCGACATTTTCTTCCGTACTGCATCTCATACGGAGGCATCCCGATACTCGAGTGATAACTGTTGTTATACGAAAACTCCGCCAGAGGCAGATACGTATCCCAAATACCTCCAAAATCCAAAACACAAGCTCGGAGCATATCCTCCAAGGTCTGGATCGTACGCTCACTCTGTCCGTCTGTCTGCGGATGGTAGGCTGTACTGAAATGCAACCTAGTGCCCATGTCTGCATGGAACCGTTCCCAAAATCTCGAAGTAAAACGAGCGTCACTACAAGAAAAAGTAGTTTTTGCGACCAAAGCTTTCTGCGACGACATAAAGTCGTCGCCAAAACCCACAAAACGACAAAATAGGACTGCTTTTTGACTTTCAATAAGGTAGTGTCCTAGCATAGATATTTTGCGACGACTTTGTCGTCGCCAAAAGTTTTAACATTTATTTTCCAGTTTTCTTTTAATACCAAACCAACTTATTTAATAAACAATTATTTTTTTTACTATTAACTAGCCTTTAGCGACGACATAGTCCTCGCTGAAAGTCATATTATTTTTTTTTTGAATTTTTTACCCTATGAGAATAATTTATTTAGCGGCAAAGTTGGCGCTATTTTTTTTCGGATAGTTTCAGCTACGACTCTGTCGTCGCTAAAGGTAGATACATTTATTTTTCAATTTCCTTTTAATACTAAACCTCATATTTAATAAACAATTGTTTTTTTTTTACAATTAACTAACCTTTACCGACGAGATAATCCTCGCTGAAAGTTGAATTATTTTTTTTTTCAATTTTTTCCCTACGAAAATAATTATTTAGTGGCAAAATTGATGCTAATTTTTCCAGAAAGATTTTTTAATAATTATTTAGAGGCAAAATTGGTGCTAACTTTAAAATGACATATTATTTAATATTTATTACTAATATTAATTATAAATATTATTTTAATTATTAATTGATTTAACTAATAATATTATTTCTAAATAATTAATTAAAAATAAAATATCCTTTCGGAAATTAGCAATGGATATATTTGGCCTTTGATCGGTATAGTTGGGCTTTAATTGATATAGTTGAGGCTTTGATCGATAGAGTTGGGGTTTAATCGATATATTAGGCTTTAATGAATATAATTGGGTTTAAATAATCTGATTGGGCTTTAATGGATTTAGTTGGGCCTTGATCGATCTAGTTGGACTTAATTGAATATATTTGGGTTTGGATCAATCTAGTTGGGTTTTAATCGATCTACCTATGATTTAATTGACATATTTAGGCTTGAATCGATCTAGTTGAACTTAGATCATTCTAATTGGACATTGATTAAATAGTTGGCTTTACTCGATCCAGTTGGGTTTGCATCTATCTATTTAGGCTTACTCGATACAGTTGGGCTTGGATCGATATATTTAAGCTTAAATCGATATACTTGGGATTTGATCGGTAGAGTTGGTTTTAATCGATATAGTTGGAGCTTAGATCGATCTAGTTGGGTTTTATTGAATATAGTTGGGTTTAACTAATCTAATTGGGCTTTAATGGATCTAGTTGGACTTAATCAAATATATGTGGGCCTGGATCGATCTAGTTGAGTTTTAATCGATCTCTTGGCCATTAATCGATCCAGGTAAGCTTCAATGGATCTCGTTGGGTTTTAGTGGATCTACTAGACTTTGATGGATATAGTCAGGCATTAATGGATCTCTTGGCCATTAATCGATCCAGGTAAGCTTCAATGGATCTCGTTGGGTTTTAGTGGATCTACTAGACTTTGATGAATATAGTTAGGCATTAATGGATCTCTTGGCCATTAATCGATCCAGGTAAGCTTCAATGGATCTCGTTGGGCTTTAGTGGATCCACTAGACTTTAATGGATCTAGTCAGGCATTAATGGATCTATTGGCCATTAATCGATCCAGGTAAGCTTCAATGGATCTCGTTGGGCTTTAATGGATTTAGTTTGACCATAACAGATCTCGTTAGGCTTTAATAGATATTTTTAGGGTGTACTTGCACACATACACGTAATAAAGTCATTGATGATGTTATTGGGCCTTAACAAGTCACAATATGTGTTATCAAGCTTTTAATGTATCTTGTTGTGTTATGTGACTACCGTTGTAATAAAAAAATTACAATAACATAAATTAATAAAAATAAGATCAATTTTTTTGTTCAAAAAATAAAAACATTATTGTATTCTTAAAATCACGTAAAATCATATTATAACAGTTATAGAGCCAAAGAATATGACAAAACACTAAAATTGAGATGATATATTATTGTTAGAACCTGACTGGTTTAGTTGTAAAGAAGTCAGGGGCGTATTTTGAACATTTTGTAATAGCTAGTTTGAACAATACTTTTGTGAGCCTCTTAAAAGAGTCATAGACTCTAGGGGTGCTTTGTGTAACTTCGACTCTATAAATATGGGTCGCTAGTTAACGTTTTTCAATAATCAAGTAACTGACAACTTTTGTTATATGTTTTGTCGTGTTCTTTATCAGTACATTTATTGCTTGATTACCGCTATTTGAGCATCATTAAGTCTTGTGAATGCTTGTAGTGGTTCTATTATCGTATCCTCGTTGAATATCGGACTCACAATTGGTATCAGAGCTCGCGTTTTGGTAGTTTTGGACAGAAATTAGAGGTTGTTTTTGCTGTTTTTATCAGTTCCCGAATTGGATCATCAATTCCCGAATTGGACACTAGTGTCCCGATTCGGAACAATTGATTTCCCGAATCGGAACTTTTAATTTCCCGCATTGGATTTTTGAGCCTCTCCGGAATCGGATCTTTTGCCTTTCCCGAATTGGAAATTTGAAATCCCGAATCGGGACTCTCATTTCCCGAATCGGGAACTTGGCTCTGACCCCCGAATCGGGACTTGCAAATTCCCGAATCGGGACTTGCTGTTTTTCCCGCCTTGGCCTTTCTTTTTGAAATTTTCGAATTTCTATTAAGGAAAATGCTTTAAGCGCGGAAGCTCTGTCCAAACGAAAAACACCATCTACTCAAAACAGATCCTATTTCCGAGGACGCGATGTCAAAAGAAATAATCAGTATCGGTTCTGAAACCCGACCTCCAGTATTAGTCGTCGGCGAATACCAGCAATGGAAACGCCGAATGATTAACTTCCTTGATCTACTGGATGACAAACTGATGGTCTCTATCACTGAAGGACCAATCAGACCGACGGTTACTGTAGCTGAAGTAGCCAGAACTGATGTCACTCCCTATCTACCTGCATATGAGGTTGAAAAACCTTACGACATGTTCTCTCATGAACAACGTGCTCGTGCAGCCATTGATAAACGTGCTCTCACGTTACTCACCATGGCACTACCAAACGACATGTTCGCAAGAGTTGACAGTTGTAAAGATGCTAAAGCAATGTGGCTGGGCATAGAACAGCAAATGCAGGGTGGTGACAAGGCACTTGAAGGCCAAAAGGAGAACGCGATGAATGCGTATGAAAGCTTCTGTGCTCGTGAGGGAGAAACGCTAACTGAAACCTATAATCGTTTAAATTTCTGTGTAAACGATTTGCGGAGACTTGGCTTAGAGAAGAACAAGTACGAGGTGAATGTAAAATTCCTCAAAAGACTGAACAAACTCTGGCAATCTGTCACAATCAGCATCCAAGTGAGCCAAAATCTTGGCCAACTTGGACTTCATGATCTGTACAGCATGATGCTACCTCATGAAGAAACCTTATTCGGTAAAACTGAAAAGAAAATCGATCCTCCTACTCTGGCCTTGATGTCAAATAGAGGATCGTCCTCTCATGAAAACTACACCGTTGAAGAACCTGTAGTTCTTGATGATGGACTTACTGAAGAGGAGATGTTTCAGCTGGAGAACTCATTCGCCTTGATGGCTAAATTTCGGGGAAATCCCCAACGTTTCAACAGATTCAGACAAGGACCTCAGTTTGTGGGAGGTCAGTCTAGCCAAGGCGGGTACCAGTCCAGACAAAGCTTTCAAAGAAACGATCAAGGGAGAACAAACAACTATCAACATCGTGATAGTTCTGGGTACAACAATCAAGGATCTTATCAAGATCGAAGACAAGGCTATAACAACAACAACCAGCAACAGCAAAGGGATCAGGACTACAATTCCAACAACTACCACGGAAACAGAGGTTATCAGGGAGGTAGTTACAATCAAAGGTGGAACGACCAATCTGGTTCTAACTATAACAATCAGAACCAGAAAACAAATGATGAAGGTCGTCAGTACAACAACACCGGTGGAACTGAACCTCCACAACAGAACAAGGTACCAGCTCTAGAAGCTCCACCCACAGCCAATCAGAACAGAAACCCTGCTCGGGTTCCCACCTGCTACAACTGTGGTGACCCGGGTCACTATGCATCTGATTGCAAGAAGAAGCTCAAAGACTCTGCTTACTTTGAGAAGAAGGCTGCCGTGATGAAGAAGAAAGAACAAGGAAAGGTGCTGTTAGCTGATGAGGAAGACTGGATCATGGAACCAGAAGACTCAGATGATGAAGGCCCCTCTGCCATACAAGGACTCTGCCTCATGGCTGACTTTGAGGAACCGTGCATATCCGGTTCCCCAAATGACTCAACAGATGAAGAAGCTGAGGTACATTCTTGTTCAATATTGTCAAAACCTGATGAATTGTCTAAGTCTGAAACTCTATGACTTGAGAGCCAACTCCAAATGGAAAGAGCTCTCGTCGCGAGATTCAGAATAGAGAGTGCTATGTATAAGAGTAGTAAAGAGGACCTCACCGATAACTTTAATAGAATGGAGCTTGAGTCTGGGATTAGAGAATCTATCCTCGAAAACAAGCTCCTTGATCTTCAAAGATCTCATGATGAAATTGAAAGCAGTCGTGAAGAACTCAAGCTCAAATTTCACATTCTTTCTGAGGAAAGAACAAAACTGTTTATAAAAATAGAAGAGCTTGAGGAAAATAATCTAAACAGAGGACAATCTGAACATACCTTGAGTCTGCTTACCAAGCAAACCACTCAACATCCCTTTTATCAAGCCAAACTTGGGTTGGGACATTCAGAGAAAAGCATTCTTGAAAAAGCACCTGCACATCTATACAATTTTGACAATATGAGTGCTTCCAAACCTGAACCTAGGTCTGTCAAAGGACAAGACAATGACAACTATGTGATGCAGACTGTGACTTTTACTGAGATAATAGATGGAAAAGCCGTGTCTTTTACCACCAGTCCTGCCAATAGTTCAACCAGTAGTCCACCTTCCAGTCCTGTTGCAAATGGTCCCATCTTTACCCCTGCTAGTAATCCAGAGAACACTATCACTAGCTGGGAAGGCATCAAAGCTAGGACACCTAAGGTAGCAATGCCACCCATCAACTATGATGATCTGAACTTTAGCTATGACACTAGGGAGATAGATACATCCGAGGATGCTGATGTTATCCAACCTTTGGATGTTTCCGCAACTCAGCCTCCTGCCCAGTGTGTATAGAAAAAGAAATGTTCCATCTTAGGTCCAAAGCCGTAGCACTTGATGCCTGTCACCATAAGATAAAGAACTTCGAATCAATTCTTTCTGAAAAGGATAACCTGATTTGTTCATTGGAACAGAGTTATCTTGAGGCAAATGCCGAAAGGATAAGAATGTCAATCCAATCTGAGACCGCAAAGAACACTATCACAACTTTTAAAACTAAGTTTGCGGATCTCCTAGAAAGACTTGTTGTGCAACTTATAAATAATTCAATTGAAAGAGACTTCTTTTATGAAAAAGAATTATTGTACGGTCAAACTTTTGCAAATCAGGATTGTCACATCAATCGTGATTAAGGATAGATTATCCTTGTTAGAAGAATCTGACTCTTGGAATTCTAGTACCAATAGTTCACCACTCATACCAGAACTTAGGACAACCATGCCTAAACTTGTATTGGACCCGAATATTGTGTATGATGTGAAGGTATTTTTAGATGCTGATGATCCTCCTTCAGGATATATTCCAAGAAAACCTGTTTTGCCAAAGGCACCTGCTGTAAAGCAAATCAGTTCTCCCAAGCCACTCGCATCAGTGTCTGTGATAAACACTGAAGGTGGAACATGTGCTGGTACTGACAAAGGGAAGTCAGTTAAACCACACACACCTACAGTAACACAGACACAGCATTCAAAATCTACAGATGCAAGTAGCCTGGTCAAACCCATTAAGGGACTAGACTTTCATTCTAGTTCATTTGACGTGGGTGAGAACTCCAAACCCAAACAACCTTTGAATACTTCAAAACCTGTTTTTCAAAAGGCAGCACAAATCAAAGGTGGTCAATCCACTCTTGCTAAACCGTCACCCAACTCACAATTTGCTACTCATGCATATGGGAGAACTGGTGATGGGGCAGCAAATGTGAAACCGAGGATGAGGAGGAGGAGAAATCGCAAGAAGAAGAACTCTTTTACTGCTTTTCCTAAAAGGGGAGGTCAAGATCATTCTGGTCTTGGCTACAACCCATGTAGTTGTAATTTAAACTTGAACTCAAAGTCTGTAAACTCTAATCGCTCTGCGAATTCTGAAAACTTTACAACTTTTAGAAATCAAATCTGTTCAATGTTTGATAATTACATGCGTGTTGACTTGCCTAGTAATGCCAATACTTATCATAAGCCAAATGGTCTCCTAGGAAAAGAAGTAAGAAAATGGCAAAGTAAAGTGCTTCGCCTCCTGTGAAGTCTTCTAAGCCTAAGGAGAAATCCGAAAAGGACACTTCATCGGAAGTTTTAACTGTGTCTAATGCTAGGAAACCCATGTGGCAATGGGTTCCTAAACAGCCAGTCTCCTTATATGCATGTGCATAGGGGGAGCCTTGGTGTTGCATACACCTAGGGGGAGCTTTTGTGTAGTGTTGTGTTACTAACTCTCTCGGATCCAATCTGCTATGGATACCATTCCTACTTTTTCTTGCAGGTTGTAGAACCGAAGTACGGCTTCTGAATACTCTAGTTCAGGACCCGATGATCAATTTACGACTTCTGATCACCTGTGTCAGAACTCATGCAAAAGTCCAAAGCAGGTTGGAAGCCCTCGAGAGGACGGAAGCGGCCAAGAACAAGCGGATTGAGGCCGTTGAGAAAGCCTTAGCCGCCAAGGAACAGGAAGACAGGGCCCGCCGTGCCGAAATCGAGGCGCTTAAGAAAGCGAACGAGGATCGACAGAAGGAGCTTGATGAAGCCAGACGCTTTATCAAAGGCAAATTCGCGGAAGGGGAGCGCCCGTCTTTTGGCGACTCTAGCCGCTCACCTACTCCCGTCCTCCGTCTACAACCACCACCACTAGCTGAAGTCGTCCCCAGCTATGTTTCGGAAGCCGAGCACTAGATGGTCAACACTTCTCTCACCACTCAGATAGATTCTCTAGAGAGAGAAGTGACTCGGTACAAGCAACTCGTGGCCACCAGGGACCTTCAGTTGGAGATTGCGTTGCGGAGGGTCCGCGAGCTTGAGGAGACTTGCAGGACTCAGGCTCAGCCCTCCAAGAGACGCCATGATGATCCGGACGATGCCGCAGATCCTCATGAGGGGGAGGGACCGTCGAAGAGGCTTCGCCTTGACCTTCCCTCCGGCTCCGGAACCGCCGCCGATGATACACCGGCCGACACCGCTCCTCTGGCAGATCAGCCTGCAGATCCGGCAAGTCCGGAAGGTCGTCCCACGGATGTTTGGGACTCTGATTCTGACGATGACGACCTTCCGGCCGATGCAGCGAACTGGAAGTATGAGGCTATCCCGAAGGATGTGGCCGTCCAGTTTCCTCACGAAAAGGTGACTCCCGCTATAGACTTGATCGATCCAAACACCACGCCGATAGATTCTTCCAAGCTTCGCATCTCTGACGAGGAAAGGAAGATCCTGAACCAGCATGCCCAGAGTCTTCGGTTTTGGAAACGATCGGACGACATAGTATCAAGCGCGGAGTACGACACCTTTCTCCCTACGGTACAGACGCCCGAGGCATTCACAGCTCAGCAGCCGATCAGACTGGGTTGGAACCACACGATCATTTTTAGGCCCTTCCTGGAGGAATCCTTCACTCGGATTTTCCAACAGGAACGTCTCTTCACGTGGTCCAAGATAGTCTTTTTCGGGCTATCTCATATCAAGAAGCGTCGCCGTCGAACCGCGTACATCTACCAGAGGAAGCTCAGTTGGAACGAGCATGGGCAGATCAGAAAGAAACACCGGTTCACCAAGGTAACTGATGTCCGACCTTACAAATTCGGACACCAGCTATTCCTTGAGTTCCACGTGCGTATGTACAACCCTGGCAAGCCCGACGGGAACCTTCGAGACTTCATGTTCACGGAAGCTGATCTGGACAGTATTGATCTCGACGATCTCCTGACACTCATCAGACATCTTGAGGGCCCGATTCTGAAACCAGACTACTTCAGAGACGGTCTGGAAGTCCTCAAGAGGTACGTACGGCACTCGATCAACCTTGCGCATCTCACTGACTATCAGATGGCGATTGAAAGCAAACAGCAGAAGGTGAATCCGCTTCGTCCCAACCTGGAGGCCAATCTACTTGACCAATACCTGCCCTACTTTCCGACGAGAGTTCCAGAGCATGGTGTTGTATACCTCACCTTCAGGAAGAATCAGCGAAGGTTCATGCGTTTCAGTGAGCTATCCATCTTCTGTGACGGCACCCTTCTGTACGTGTACAACGGGATGAAGCGTCGTCTGCTAGAGAACAACATGCCTGTGTACAAGGGAACTCAGTGGAAGAGCAAGCTGATCGAGGCCCTGGATCTGATAGAGAACAAGCTGAAGGAGAGACTGATGTTGAGAAGAGTTGAGACTGCGATGGAGCTCCGTACGAGATCGATCCGCGAATGGGACGAGTACTTGCAGCTCTCGCAGTGGGAACCAGCTTTGAAGTATCCGCCGCCTTTCTGACTTCTTCCCAAAGGGGGAGATTGTTAGAACCTGACTGGTTTAGTTGTAAAGAAGTCAGGGGCGTATTTTGAACATTTTGTAATAGCTAGTTTGAACAATACTTTTGTGCGCCTCTTAAAAGAGTCATAGACTCTAGGGGTGCTTTGTGTAACTTCGACTCTATAAATACGGGTCGCTAGTTAACGTTTTTCAATAATCAAGTAACTGACAACTTTTGTTATATGTTTTGTCGTGTTCTTTATCAGTACATTTATTGCTTGATTACCGCTATTTGAGCATCATTAAGTCTTGTGATTGCTTGTAGTGGTCCTATTATCGCATCCTTAGAGATTCACGAACTCACAATTATATAAATACTTTTTTTATTTAAAACAATATATCTACTATATTAAACATATTATTTCAAGTAAAATCTGAATTTTATAATTTTTTGTATAAAAAAACTAAAATCATTATTTATTAGTAAAAGAAAAAAACTAGAATCACTTTTTCTTATCAAAAAGAGAAAAAGAAGATTAAATATTTTTAACCCATCTTGTTTTTTTCGTTTCCCTCCACTCTTTCACATTTCCCACTTTTCTTTTTTTCGTTTCCCTCCACCCTTTCCCATTTCCCCCTTTTCTTTTTTACTTCCCTTCACTCCTTCTCATCTCCCCTTTTCTTTTTTACTTCCCCCCACCCATGTCTCCATTTCTACTCCAATTATTTTTTTCCCTTTTTATTATATCCTCCATCTTCTACCTTCCACCAGCCATCTCTTACCTTTCCTACAACCACCATTTCCATCTTCTTTTGGAGACCACCATTGAATACCATCACAGTGTCCCACATGAATTGTTATCCATTACCACCACTCTTTAATTAAGGTATTTATTTTTTTCTATATCTTCAATTTTCCATTGAAAACTACCATCATCATTTTTTTTAAGAAAAACCTTTGGATATGCTTTTGAAAAACCTTCAGATCTGGTTTGTAGAAAAATTTCCAGATCTAATTTGTAAACATCTGAACCTGTTTTTTTAAATATCAAACTTGTAGATTGTTTTTTTATAAGACTCAAGTTATAGATTTAAAAAAATTTCCAGATCTTATTTCTTAAAAGGATTTCCAGATTTGTTTTTTTATATCATGATTTATTTCAAGTAAAGTATTCTAGATTTCTTTTTTTAAAAGAATATTGTCATTTTGCTTTCAAAAAAATCCAGACCTGATTTAAAAAAAATTCAGATTCATTTTTAAATAATTTTCCAAATATGTTTCCTAAGAATTTTTTTAGTTTTTTGAAACAAATACTCAACTTTCTCTATGCTGATAATTTAATTTTCATATTGTTGTTGCAGGACATTTATAAAGAAAGTTTGGCTAATGCTTAAAAGGATATTTGATGTTCAAGCTGTGGAGATGTGTATTAGTTTTAGATACATATAATTGTAGAAAATAATAATGAAAATAGTTAGTTAATGTATAAGGATGTTGGATATTTTAATATTAGAGATGTAGATTATTTATTTATTTATTTATGAATATACATAATTGTAAAGAAATGATAATGTTTTTTTGATGTTTTGTAAAACCGTATGAAACTATTATTGCACTTTTTTAATTATTCTTTTTGGATAATCTTTTAACAATTTAGTGATTTAAATAAAAAAACAAAATATATAATTATGTAAATATGAAAAAAATAATTAAATTAGTTTTTTGCGACGACACTTATCCTCCTAGAAAAGCTGAAAATATATATATATATATAATATATATATTCCGTTTCGCGACGACATTTGTCCTCGCAAAAGGTTCCAATATTATTTTTTTTTTGTTTTTTTTTCTAGAAAATGAATTGGCGACGATAGTTGTCCTTGCTGAAAGGTTCCAAAGTTTTGGCGACGACATTGTCCTCGCTGAAAGTTTTCCCGTACGGTCTTTTGGCGACGACCATTTGGAGACGACTTATCCTCGCAAAAGACTTTTGGCGAGGACATATACACTTTTAGCGACGATTTTTGTCCTTGCAGAAACCTTTTTTTCTTGTAGTGCGTCCCGGTCTGAAATGATCGATACCGGTACCCCGTGTCTCCTTACCACCTCCTTCACGTACAGATCTGCCAGCTGCTTAGACGTGAAGCTCTCCCGAATGGCTAAGAAATGAGCACTCTTAGTCAAACGGTCAACTATCACCCAAATCGCATCAAACTTCCGCGGTGTCTTCGGTAGTTTAGTGATCAGGTCCATAGTAAGGTTCTCCCACTTCCACTCTGGGATCTCTAGCGGTTGCATCTTCCCATGAGGTCTCTGGTGCTCAGCCTTGACCTTCAGACAGGTCAGACAAGACTCTACATAACGGGCCACCTCCCGTTTCATCCCTGGCCACCAATAATCAGTCCTCAGGTCTCTGTACATCTTTGTAGCTCCGGGATGTATAGAGAATCTGGACTTGTGTGCTTCCTCAAGCAGTGTATGTCAAGCACCACCCGCATGAGGAACCCACACTCGAGCGTGCCTAGTCAACAATCCTCTACTATCTCGAACCATCAATGGTAGCTGACCTCTCACTCGTTCCTTGTTCTGGTTCTCGTTCTGACCGGCCTCCTCCTGAGCTCTTCGAACCAGATCTAAGAACGAAGTGGTCACGGCCATCTTCAGATGTGATATCCGAAGAGAGGTATGAGCCGTCTTTCTGCTCAGCGCGTCTGCCACCACGTTCGCTTTACCCGGATGGTAAAGTATCTCGCAGTCGTAATCCTTGACTACATCTAGCCATCGCCGTTGCCGCATGTTCAGATTCGGTTGATCCAAGAAGTGCCTCAAACTACGGTGGTCGGTATAGATGGTGCACTTCACCCCGTATAGGTAGTGCCTCCAAATTTTTAGCGCGAAAACCACCGCCGCTAGCTCAAGGTCGTGCGTGGGGTAATTAGCCTCGTGAGGCTTCAACTGCCTCGACGCGTAAGCTATCACTCGTCCCCTCTGCATCAGGACACACCCCAAACCAAGGTGTGAATCGTCACAATACACCGTCATGTCCTCAACGCCCTCGGGAAGCGTCAGGACCGGTGCCTCACACAATCTCTGTCTCAGCGTCTCGAACGCCGTCTGCTGATCCGGACCCCATACATAAGGCTCACTCTTCTTCGTCAGCCTCCTCAACGGAACTGCGATCCGAGAGAAATCCTGGATAAACCGACGATAGTACCCAGCCAACCCCAGGAAACTCCGGATCTCTGAAGGAGTCTTCGGGACCTCCCAACTCATCACCGCTTCAATCTTTGCCGGGTCCACCTGATGCGGTAATTATCGTATATAAAAAGCGTAACAAGTTTTAACCTCTAATGCCTAGCCACCGTCTTACCACATATACAGGCAAGCGTACCTGATCGTGAGTAATATATTGTAGGAAAGTCCAGGTATCGTATCTACCACTAGGAACGGTCAAGTTATCGTAGACTAAAGTCTGAATCGGTCTAATTAACCTAAAGGGGGTTTTGTATGAAAAAGGTTTTAAATACTTAAAAAGACAATTAATTAAGTAAAAACTAAGAAAGCAATTAAAATATTGTTTTAAGATTATATTAAGGAAAAACAGCAGTACTTATCATGGTAAAGTGAATCCCTAATACGGATGATATGAATAGGTCGAAGGCTTGGTTGTTTTGACTATTGTAGGAATTTAAGTCTGGGACACCCTAACATGTGCATATTATGGTTATGAACTAGGATACGGTCCTCCTAATTCCAATCCTAAATCGTTTGGTCCACAATCTAGAATCGGTAAACCCTTCCTAATCAATATCGCAATGGCTCTTTTACTATCTGGTCACTATTGGTCCAAGTAACCCCTTAACACAACTTTATGGTCCAAGTCGGGCTAAGGTAGGTTGATTATCCTTTCGGAGTCTATCTGCTTTGGTCTAACAAATACACCCAACCAAGTGAATTCAAATCGCCACAACAATATCAATCAGAAAAGAACCATAAAAGACATTCAATTAATCAAAACAAACCAGTAAACATTAATCACAAAGTATCATCCATAAAGGTTCATCGACCATGACAAGCACTACTAATAAACTACTCACTCATAATGAAAACAAAAACACAAACAAAAGTAGACATCAACATGGTACCGACAATACAACGATAGATGATCGGAGATCGACTTCCGCAGCGTATCGACACCTTTCGTACTCTCACTCTCGTTCCTCTATACTTCCCTCGTGTATCGGACATGTTTAGAACTGAAGGAGGACACTGATATTTAAAGGAAAACGTCCAGGCTCCATCTGGCGATCGCCAGGCTGCCGATTGGCGACGCCAAGCACTTAAATCAACCATAATCTTCAATTCAGTCGAACTTGGAGGCGCCAGGTTGAGGACTTCGCGATCGCCAAGTAGCTACTGTGTTGACTTTGTGCATTTTTCACGTTTTCTCGCCTTTTTTCGTACTTTTCCGTTCCACGGCCTCCAAATCCTTCACAAACAATAATAAGCTCTTTTAGTGCATGAAATGATCATAAACGGGTGAGAAATGGGGTAAAGTCATACGATTACGCGCAACCAAAACATGTATAATTTTGGTGTTATCACCACCTTAATGCCTTCCCGATTAACAAGATGCCCCAAGAACTGGACTTCTTGTAACCAGAAAGCGCACTTCGAGAACTTAGCGTAAAACAATCACTAAGTAGAAAGCGCACTTCGAGAACCTTAATGCGTCACATGCTCTTCCTTCGTCCTCGAGTAGATCAAGATGTCATCGATAAAAACAATCACTGACCTATCCAGCATCGGTCGACAAACCGGATTCATCAGGTCCATAAAAGCAGCTGGGGCATTGGTGAGACCGAAAGGCATCACCAGGAACTCGTAGTGACCATAACGAGTCCTGAAGGCGGTCTTGTGAACATCCGCCTCCTTCACCTTAAGCTGATGATAGCCTGACCGTAGATCGATCTTAGAGAACCAAGTCGCCCCCTGGAGCTGATCGAACAAGTCATCAATCCTAGGTAAGGGATACCTATTCTTGATGGTAACCTTGTTGAGCTCCCTGTAGTCTATACACATCCGGTGACTCCAGTCCTTCTTCTTCACGAACAAGATCGGCACACCCCACGGTGAGCTACTCGGACGGATAAACCCTTTCTCCGAGAGTTCCTACAACTGACTGGCCAACTCCTGCAGCTCGGGTGGAGCCAAACGGTAAGAAGCCCTTGCAACTGGGGCTGCTCCGGGTATCAGGTCGATCCCGAACTCAACCTGCCTATCAGGCGGAATACCCGGTAGGTCCTCCGGAAACACATCAGGGAACTCACTCACTACAGGGACATCAGCAATCGTCAACTTCCGATCCTCTGCCTGGCTGCTCACCGCATACGCCAAGTAACCCGTGCATCTACGCTGAAGCCACCTCCGCGCCTTCGCGACAGAACAGAACGCTAGCCGATCCCTCCGCCCCTTGTCGTATACCACGAGCTCTCCCCCACTTGGGTCCTGGATGCGGACTAGCTGCTCCGCACATACTACCGTGCCATGGTTCCGAAACATCCAGTCAACTCCAACTATCACGTCGATCCCATTCATGGGGGTGGGTATCAAGTCGATACTAAAAGGCACCCCATGAATCACTATAGTGCAGCCTCGGTAGACGTCCTCACAGACTCTCACCTCCTCAGCTGCTATATCGATCGCCAAAGGACTGGCTAGTTTGCCCTGCTCTAGCCGAAAGTCCTTGCAGAAAGCACTAGACACAAACGACCAGGTAGCTCCCGAATCAAAGAGAACCAAGGCAGGTTTTTCGTTCACGGGAAAAACGCCTAAGTTTAACAATAAACGTTTAAGGAAACACAGATAACACCTAGCGCATCTCTAAGCAAGCCATAAGCAATTCACAACATCACAACAGTTTAACTGACAAAAAGTAAGGAGTACCTGTAACCACATCCGGTGCTGTCTCGCCTCATCGGCCGTCATCTGGAAAGCTCTACCGCGGCTGGTCGAAGATCCACCCTTCGTCCCGGTGGAGCCGTCGGTGATGCGGAGCGTGGCAGGAGCTGGTGCCTGAACCTGTGGCTGGGCCGATGCTAGCTTCGGACAGTTGGGCTTGATGTGCCCAGGCTGGTAACAATGGAAGCAAACCTTCGGAACGACCCCGCAATCCCTACTCTTGTGGCCCGGCTTGCCACACTTAAAACACACCGACTCAGGTAGTCGGCACTCGCCCTGGTGATTCCTCCCGCATTTGGGACACCCGCTGGGAACTCTCCTGCCATCAGTCCTCGGCCCCTTAAACTTCCTCACCGGTACCATCGACTGCTCAGCCTTTCGCTTCCCACGCTGCTGCTCCTCGAGAAACAGCTCCCGCGATCGCGCCTTCTCGACCATCTCCTTGAAGGTTTTGAACGTTGTCGTGCTCACGAACTCTCTAATCTCGGGCTTCAGCACCCCTGGTAACCGTACATCTTCATCGTCTCGTTACCCACATAATCAGGACAAAATAAGGATTTCTCCAAGAACTGATCGGTGATTTTGTTCACCGTCTCCGTAGTCTGTGCCAGCTTCAGGAACTCCGCCGTGATCCTCTCTCTCGATCCGCGGTGCAAACTCCTCCTCAAACAGCTCTCTGAAAGCCTCCCAAGTCATCACCGATATCTGCTCCTCCGTGTGGTCTTCAGTATCAGGCCCCACCAATCCTTACCGGCGTCTCGTAGCAGATTCGCAGCGTAGAACACCTTCACCCCGTCCGGACAACCACAAGTACGGAAAGCGCCCTCGACCGCGTCAATCCAACGAGAGCATGCAATAGGGTCCTTCCGACCCTCGTAGTGTGGCGGTTGACACGCCATGAAATACTTGAAAGTGCTGGAACGACTCTGAGCCTGATTGTTGCTCCCCGACGTCCACCCACGAGAAGCAAAGGCCGTGTCGATCCTCTGATCCACAGCCTGAAGGACCTCGTCCTTCATCTGAGCAAATAATCCCGGCAGAATCTGCTGCATAGTCTCAGTAATCTGCGAGGCGATGATATCCCGCAAGTCTGGAGTCTCTGGT
This sequence comes from Centaurea solstitialis, assembly GCA_030169165.1. Classification (NCBI taxonomy): domain Eukaryota; kingdom Viridiplantae; phylum Streptophyta; class Magnoliopsida; order Asterales; family Asteraceae; genus Centaurea; species Centaurea solstitialis. The sequence continues at coordinate 31,188,373 of CM058044.1, read as the reverse complement.
TCCTCGCTACCCGAATTTCTTCTAGTAACCACCATACTGAACGTTTAAGCAAAAGTTTAGAAACAGTTTATACCTTGGGTCACGCAGTTAACCCTAGTAAGAGTGTCTTACTACACTCCCTAAATCACATAATACGCTCACAAGCGGATATACTGCTAGTCGATAGTGCGCATGCAACCCTAACGACTAACTAGTGCCCTTGCTTACAGTCTATATACCTAGTTGACCTCCTGGTCATCCTAGCCATCACATAGCTACACCAATCCCATATCTAGTCCTTTTATTGAGATTACCAGAATTTAACCAAATCCTAGTCCATACAGATGTTTACAGTAGTACTATTATATGGGCCCGTACTACTGTAACCAACCGGTAATAACAATTGGTTCGGGATCGCTAAACAACAATCAGACGAGAACATGCCTAGAATCCCTTACCAGATTATCATCGTATAGACTGGGTCCTGGTACCATCCTCAAAATCCCAATCCAAGAACTACATGCAACAATAATTAATTTCACAGCTATTCTCATCTTACACATAGCATGCCATACAATTATTAGCATGAAAATCAATGTTCAATTTAGCACCACAACGATTTATCAACAATATAAAGAAAAGTAACGTAAGTATTGCTCACCCCGTTTTGAACTCTAGCCGACGGTTCCGACTCTGTTAATTTTTTTTTAAAGTCTCCTAGTTTAAGTCCAACCACACACACACTCGCGAGCGTGTGTGCTGATTCTCTTAAACCTAAGCTCTGATACCAAGTTGTAACGCCAATATTTTTAAAACACAAATAACCATTTAATTTTAAAAAAAATATCTAAATTATTACAATTTCAAAGAATTTAAGCGTAAAGATTTAATGAATGCGATAATTAAGATTATTACAGTCATCCCAATTAAATAAAGTTTAAATAAAAATGAATAACACTAAATGTCCAAAATCATCGGAACCAATCTCACCGCTAGCATCAAACCGGGGCCTTGCCCTTATCTACGCATGATCCCAAACCTGAAAAGGGGAAACAACGAAAGGGTGAGCTATAAGCTTAGTGAGCAAGCACCATACGTACCTTACGTTACCATGCACGCACATATCACAACAGGTGCCATCACATTCACATCCACGATCATATACCACATCATATAATAAATAACACAAATAACCATAACAATTATTCTCATGAGAACATAATAATTTCCGCCAGCTTTGGACACGGATCTGCCCCCACAACTCATCAAGGGCATGTGGTTCCCTTTATCTCGCCAGCTTAGGACGCGACTCCGCCCCCACAACTCATCAAGGGCACGTGGTTCCCTTTTTACACTCAATCATGCATATATACATACGCGGTAAAATAAAACACGTAAGGTGAAACTCACCTCGCTAGCAGTTAAGACAACAAACAACCAATCTCCAAGATAAATCTGTAAATAATTACCGAAAGTTACGATTCTATCTCGGTCTCAACACTTCTCGAAAGTCACTAAGCTCACACGGTCAAGATAAATGTAATTAAACCCTCGTAATTAATTAAATGACGGGCGAAAGGGTTTCACACGGTTTGACCGCGACCCGTCTCGTACCGTTCCTTAACACTCAACCGGACAACTGCCAAGCAACCGCCGCGAGGCTCGTCGGACAGCAGCTAATCGTGCCGGACAACCCACAGAATCTGGCCGGCGCACCGGCCTAACGGCAGCCGGTCGCCGCCGCCGCGCACCAGCAACTGCGTCGGCCCTTCGCCGTCGCATCGCTGGACCCACAAACAGCAACAGCAGTAGCCGGGAGGCCGGCGTACGCACCCCATCAGCGGCTACTGCCACCGCCGACCATAACAACTACATCAGCCGGCCGTCGCCGGTGCTACGCAAGAAATCCACCACAGCCGGCCGTCACCGGTGCGGGACGCAAACCAAACACCACAACCGGCCGTCGCCGGTGTGGATAACAACCACACACCACAGCCGGCCGTTGCCGGTGTGGATAACAACGACACAACCGTGGGAACGTCGTGCGCCGCCGACCCAACAAACAACATCTCCGGCCACTCCCTTGCGGTTGCAGCCGGGAAGAAACCAGCAGCAGCGAGCCACATCGCGGCCACAGCCGCGTCGCACTCGCGCTGCTCCGCCGCCGCCTGCAACTACCACGGTGGTCGACGGTGTAAACCTCCACCCTCCTCACAGCGTCGCCGACCAAAGCCGGCGTACACCAACTCGCCGAGCGGTCGCCGGAAAACCGCGAATCGAACCCTAGCTTAAGAAATTACCGAAAGAGAGTTTGTAGCCTTACCTTTACGAGAACGACCCCCAAGCTCCGCCTCCCGACGAACTCTCTCTCTGACTTTCCGGCGACTCTCCGACGACCTCTCAAACTCCGGCGATCCTTCTCTCTTTTCTCTTTTCCTTCTCTCCCGTATTCCCTTATTTTTCTCTTCCTTTCTCTTCAATTAATAAGATGGTGATGGAACAAGAGGTAGGTTAGCTTTTATCTCACCTAACTAGCTACCCTAGTCCTTATCTCACCCAACAACTCTCCCTTATCTAGCTTTAATTTAAAAAAAACAACATTATTTTAATAATAAAAGAAATAAAATAATTAATCAACAATTTGGGATGTTACAGAGAATACTTAGAGAAGTTGCTTTTAACCCAAGATCGGGTTTTCCCTTTCCACCACAAGGTATATTGTCAATTCGTATTTTCTCTTTTTCATTCATTCATTAATATATATATATATATATATTGTCTAATGATATCTTTATGATTTTTCAGATAAATATGTAACACCCCGCTAAAGCGGAAACACGAGGTGTGACAGCTAAGATTTCAATGCGATAGGAGATAAATAACATCATTCATTCATACCGAAATATTCAAAGTTTTAAAATTTAAAATGTATTACAACCAACGGAAGTTTGAAATTACAGACATAGCAAAATAAATAATGTCTTGAATGATGCCAACAAACGCCAACTAAGCTTTATCATTTACCTTCTGATTTCCTGAAAAGCATGTTAAAACAAGCGTCAACTACAAGAGTTGGTGAGTTCACAGGTTTTCATATGCACAAAACAGTTTAAATGCAATCAATTTTTAGTGAACCTTTTTATTCACTCAGTTTTTCATAAACCAGTTATAGTGAACCTTTTTGTTCACTACCGATACTAGCCTGAACATTAGTGAACGTTTTTGCTCACTCCATTTCAAGCTTAGTATCAAAATGTGAGTAAATTTCTCGGGTTAACGTTAATCGCATGATATTTATTCTTTGAGTCACTACTAAACCTAAAACCAATTTGCCCTAACGATCTACCTCAGAGGTGGTAGCGAACCACATGTGTAGAGCGTTTTCGCGAACTACCTCAGTGGTGGGACTAAAACCCTACATGTGTAGACGCTGCACTACCTCAGCGGTGGGACTAAATCCCACATGTGTAGTACCACATATGATTACGTGCACCCTATACTCGTCAGTAAACAAAGGGTGGGTCCACTCTACCAAATAGCGTTATCCACAATAACCATTGGCTCGAAACGAGTTAATAGTAGTGTATTCAACATGGGATTTTTACTCAATATATCATGCCTCATAACATATCAAATTTAGCTCACAACACATTTTATTTCACAACATTATTCACAATTACTCACAATCATTTGTTAGCATGCTTTTCACCCCAAAACACGTAAAAACGGTAAAAAGTGGGGCTGTGAATACTCACCTTGAGTAGCTTAGCGTTTTGAACAATCGATAGTGTGCGTAACCCCGATTCCAAGTCTACTTATGCCCTATAACATACGTAATTGACGTAAGTCTTAATTCAACGGTCCATATCTAGTCAAGTCATTACCGATATCCTATTATAATGCCTTTACTTAATTTTATTAAGTTCAATTTAATACAAAAATATGTTTTTGTTACTTTATTCAATGTCCAAACATATGGGGATTTCTTGATATTTGCAAAACAACCTTTTTGAAGAAATCTGATTCTGGCAGATTTGTATTGTTTCAAAAATGCTACCATTAAGCTTAGTTCTAAAAGGAGTTAAGCTACCAAAATTTTATCCACTGATATTGGGGGTATTAACAACAATCCTACCAAATTTCATGATTTTAGGAGATGTTTAACATATTTTAAAATTTCTCACAAAGTCAGTGTGCATAAATCAATTTTGGAGATACATGTCAGTGGAGTTTGTACCATAAAGAATTCATTTCTACACCAAAATTCAAATTTCAAAAGGGATATTCAAGATAAAACAAATATCTAACTAATGAAACAAGTTTCACACGATTTTGATGATTTTTGAATCAGATATGACCTCATGAATCCATGCATGTGAATCTGCCATCCTTGGACAGATTGCATCACGAATTCCTTTTCATTGGTTGAGCACTCAAAAATCCACCAAATCATGTGATATCAGATTCTTGGGAAATCTAACTCACTGAACTTGAACTTAGAATCAAGAATCATGTATTTTAGTTAAGTTATCATGGAGATATGCATGCATGAAGTTGATATAAAATTCTGACCAGAAGCTGATGAACACTAAAAAGTTTTGACATGGTTAAGGGCTTAAAACTTGGAATTTTTGAATGATTCCAGTGGGGTTTGAACCCTAACACATAAAATATTGAACCATAAAAATGTTAGAGAAAAATGAGTCCATAAATACCCCTTTTTGGGTCGTCTACCCAACATGCAACAATCTGTCAGCATTGGATTGAAACCATAACTCAACATTTTAACCAAGAACACTTGTAATCTCTAAGATTTGGGGGTTTATTTGATATAAAACTAAAATCCCCCAATCATATACCAAATAAATATATGAAATCTACTTGAACATCATCATGTTATATGCATAAAATAATAGAAAGATTTTCAGCCCCAAATGGTTAACAAAACACCAAAATGTATGATTTCTCACCCAAAACTTGTGTTTATAAGGAGGAGTCATAGAATCTCACCATCTTTGAATGTTTTAACACATTTCTATGGTTCATTCTCGTCCTCAAACATCAAGAACAACATTCATCCAATAAAAGAGGGTTTAAACCTCAAGAAATACAAGAAAAAGCTTCAAAAATGCTAGAAATCGGAGTTATAATGCACCTACAACACTTACCTTGATGATGCAAACTACTAAGGCTTTTGAAATTTTTGATCACACTTCTAAAAACTCAGATTTTTAGGGATTGAATGGCTGATTTCTTTGAGAGAAAAATGAGAGAGAATAGAGAGAGAAGAGAGAAATTTTGAATTTGGAAATGATGAAATGAATTGGAAAGTGTAGAAAATCATTATGTATGGAAAAGGGAGAGAGGTGATAGGGGGAGGGGGTGGTGGCCAGCCATGGTGGGGCCCACCCACCTCTTTATTCCTTTTTTTTTGTTAAATAAGCTAGGTTTTGTACTGTTAAATCCAAACGCAGTGTCGGTTCGCGACAGTTTTTCGACAAAACCGACTTTTCGAGCATGAAATTAGGTTATTTAGAACATTTTGTTTTTATTTCTGTAAAATACAATATTTTTATGCAAGTTGACTTTAAAATTTGGCATTATAGGATTTTCGGGCGACTTTGGGCCGGAACAGGCTTTTTCGGGCAAATTTTTGGGAATTCTAGGTTATCTCCAAAATTTTTCGCACTCTCAACCTTTATTCTTCCTAAATAAATATAGGATCAAGATTTCACTAAGAATTATACTAATGAGTGATTATCGGGCCGCTAACCTAAGAGCCGAATTTTGTCGGTTGTCACATTTACCCCCTGTTGAAAGAAATTTCGTCCCGAAATTTACTATTTGCCATATCCAGGAGGCTCTTTTGTAAACAGGTGAGGGTACTTGCTCTTCATAAGAGCTTCTCGTTCTCAGATAAACTCCGGTCCATGCTTTGAGTTCCAACGGACCTTGACAATTGGTATCTTACTACGCCTTAACTGCTTGACTTCTTGGTCAAGAATTTCAATTGGTTCCTCTGTAATGCGTAGCTGCTCATTGATTTGAACTTCCTCTAATGGTAGAACCACTGTTTCCATGGACAAACTTTTCTTCAGATTCGAAACATGGAAGGTATCATGGATGGCACTGAGTTCTGAAGGTAAATCCAATTTGTATGCAACTGGTCAGACTCGCTCTTGTATCTCAAATGGTCCAATGAATCTAGGACTCAGTTTTCCTTTCTTTCCAAATAGTAGTAATCCTTTCCATGGTGATACTTTCAAAAGTACCTTGTCACCAACTTGAAATTCCAAAGGCTTCCTGCGATTAACAGCATAACTCTTCTGATGATCTGTGGCTGCTTTTCAGCCTTTGTTGCATTGTTTTAAATTTTGTCCATCGTTTCTTGAGCGATATCGGGCCTAGTTAGTTGTCGTTCTCCAATCTCTAATAATCTAAGTGGTGATCAGCATTTGCGTCCATAAAGAGCTTCGTATGGAGCGCACTGAATACTGGTATGGTAACTGTTATTGTAGGAGAATTCAGTCAATGGTAGATGATTGTCCCAACTTCCTCCGAATTCCATCACGCAGGCACACAACATGTCCTTCCAGCGTTTGTATGGTTCTCTCTGTCTGCCCGTCCGTTTGAGGATGATATAAGGTGCTTAGATCTAACCTTGTGCCCATCGCTCTCTTTAATGATTGCCAGAAGCGTGAAATAAAGCGACTATCTCTGTCGGAAATAATTGAAACGGGTAATCCATGGCGCATAACGATTTTGTTCGCGTGGAGTTGCGCAAGTCTGTCTATACTGAAGTCTTTTCGAATTGGTAAAAAGAGCGTCGATTTCATACGGCGATCCCCAATTACCCATATTGAGTCATGACCCTTCTGGGTTTTGGGTAATTTGATCACAAAATCCATTGATATCTGCTCCCACTTTCATTCTGGAATTTCCGGCTGTTGTAGGAGTCCGGATGGCTTCTGGTGTTCTGCCTTGATCGTGGCACAGGTCTAGCATTTACCATCATACAGAGCTATATCCTTTTTCATCCCAGGCCACCAGTAGTGCTCTTTTAGTCCTTTGTACATCTTGTCAGATCCTGGGTGTATCGAGTATTTCGTCAGATGAGCTTCATCCATGATCGTTGTTCTCAACTGATCGACCTTTGGTATCCATACCCTATTCTTAAAATAACGTACTCCATCAGCTTTCACCTCAAACTCCTTTTCTATCCGGTGAAGAGTTTCTTTCTTCAGGTTTTCTACTTTCAATGCTTCTTCTTGAGCTTCAAGTATTTGATTTTTCAAACTCGTTTGTACTATCACTCCCATGGCTCGCGTCCTTGTAGGCTTCACTATTTCTTTCCTGCTTAGTGCATCGGCTACAACATTCACCTTTCCTGGGTGATACTTAATCTAAAAATCGTAATCATTGAGCAATTCGACCCATCTTCTTTGCCTCATGTTCAACATTTTCAGATCGAGAATGTGCTGGAGGCTCTTTTGGTCCGTAAAGATGGTGCATTTGGTGCCGTAAAGATAATGTCTCCAAATCTTGAGGGCAAACACCACTGCTCCGAGCTCCAAATCATGAGTGGTGTAGTTCTTCTCGTGGACTTTTAACTGTCTAGATGCGTAAGCGACGACTCTTCTCGTTTTGCATCAGAACACATCCCAAGCCTTGATGCGAAGCATCACAATACACCACGAAGTTATCCGTTCCTTCGGGTAATGCCAAAATGGGTGCATTGCACAACTTATGCTTAAGTAACTAAAAAGCTTCCTCTTGTTTCTCTCCCCAAATAAACTTCTTGTCTTTCTGTGTTAACATCGTCAAAGGTTGTGCAATCTTGGAGAAATTAGCGATGAATCGCCGATAATAGCCTACCAAATCAAGAAATTGTTGGATTTCTGTTGGCGTCTTCGGAGCTTCCCATTTCTTTATGGCCTCAATCTTCGCGGGGTCGATATGGATTCCTTCCTTGTTCACTACATGACCCAAAAAGTGCACTTCACGGATCCAAAATTCACACTTATAGAATTTTGCGTAAAGTTCCTCGGTTTTAAGCAACTCCAGTATCAATCTTAAATGCTGCTCATGCTCTTCCTTGCTTCGTGAGTAGATTAGGATGTCATCGATGAAGACAATTACGAACTTATCCAAGTACGGTTGACAGATTCTGTTCATTAGATCCATGAACACTGCCGGAGCGTTAGTTAGACCAAATGGCATGACCAAGAACTCGTAATGACCATACCGAGTTCTAAACGCTGTCTTGGCGATATCTTCTTCTCGCACTCTCATCTGATGGTGTCCGGATCGAAGGTCAATCTTGGAAAAGTAAGTAGCTCCTTGCAATTGGTCAAACAGATCACCAATGCGTGGAAGAAGGTAACGATTCTTGATAGTAATCTTGTTCAGCTCCCTATAGTCTATACACATCCTAAAGGATCCGTCCTTCTTTTTAACGAACAAAACCGGGGCTCCCCAGGGTGAAGAGCTGGGTCGGATAAATCCCTTATCAAGTAACTCTTGAAGCTGATTTGACAGTTCATGCATTTCTGATGGCGCCAGACGATACGGTGACTTTGCTACAGGGGCCACTCCTGGGACTAGATCGATGTGGAACTCCACCTGCCTATGCGGGGGTAGTCTGGGTAACTCCTCTGGAAATTCTTCAGGAAAATCTCGTACAATTGAGAGATCTTGAATTCGCTTTTCCATAATGTGTGTTAAACATGCAACACACTCCTTCCTTAAATGACTCTGTAGTTTCATGCATGTCACTAAATTAGTTCTTGGTGTGCCTCTTTAGCTCCAATCGCGAATGCCCTTCCTTGAGCTTCGCACCCTTAATTTCCTTGATTGGCTTACATTTCTATGTTCCTCCTCTTGGTGATAATTGAGCCTCTATTTAACATGGGACACCTATCACTAAAGTGGTTTGGGGTTCCGTACCCTTAGCACCCTTTCCGGTCCTTCTGACCTTCCTTTCCTTTCTATATAGTAGTGTAACTCACTAGGTTGTCCTTGGTACCCAGAATACAAGCTCCTAGGTGATTGAAGTTGTAGCTAGTACATTTTGGATGAGAGTCCATATACTATCTTGACTTATGGGTCTTTACTCCAAAATTTCTGACTACTTTTCGACTTTTATCTGAATGACCTTGAGTTGTCTCTTCTGACTGGTACTCTACTTTCTTTTATTACCATCTTTCCATTCGATGGACACTATGACTCCCTTATTTCTTCTTTTTGCGACAAGGTCGGTAGTAACTTGAGTGACTATGGTAGCTACGACTTCCTGGACTTGTTAGGCTATCAGTTGAGCAATGTCAGTTGATTAATTCTTACGTTTTACTCTCGAGATATGTTTTTTTTTGGAAAAGTATGGTTATAAAGCATTTGTAAAATGTTTTGTTTGATCAAAAATTGTCTTTGATAAATGTTCGAAAAAAAAATATTTGTAATTTATTTATGACAATTTCTGTAAAATAAAATTGATAAGAACATCTTTGTGATTAGATATAAATTAGTTTCATAAAAACTTAATACATATCTGAAGGGGTCAAAATTTGATGCTAATGCATCCTTAAATTATTTTACTCACGCAATGGGACAACCAAAAGTACACTTTGAAATTCTTTCAAATTCACGAGAGTTACAATCGAAATGATCAACTTTGCCAACAGTATCACCACAACTTGCCAGCACAAGTCAACTTCCTAGTCGTCCTTCTTGCCGTCATAACATTCTCCACAACATTGGTGGTACCTTCCTCCAAGAGATCGCCAATTCTTTCGACTTAATTATCGTTCGATTCTATCTTGATACCCTGCTTTGACTATTTTGCAGTCCGTCGGCGACTGCTCGGATTGTTCAAGCCTCTCCTAGTGTCATACTAGTAATATAACCGATCAATATCCCCGAAAGGATATGAAATGACCTTGCATTAACTAGATGAGTTATCGCCAGTCCACTCCGAATGGTTGCCGCAGCTCTCTTCTGAGTTGTCGCATATGAGGTGTTGGGAGGCTCGGAGGTGGATCGATTGCAATGTCTTCGCTTGTTATTCCAATGTCGGAATCGTAATGCCTAGACGGGTCTTTCTCCGAAGTCTAAGTAATAGTGTTCGGCATAGTGATTGTAGTGTCCGCATAACTTATTAATGCGCCTTCAAACTACTAGTGACATCATAAGCGCTAACGCAGGAGTGTTCAACAGTGGCGTTACTTTTCTTAAACGCGTAAGTGCTATAGTAGATATCAGAATCATGATGTGCTTATGCAAACTCACGCAGTTTATGTTTTTCAGGAAATTTTTCGAAGGTTCCAACTTTTATTCTCTAGCCGTATGATTCGTTCATAAGTCTTATCCTACTTATATCATGGCTAGGCGTAGGTGATCAGGCTCCGCCTATCTATGATATATCAGAATAGCACCTATCCTAATCATACTAGTATTTAAATTCTCCTATACTCGAAATCCATAATTAAAAGTTTTAACTTATCTTAAAAAGAGGTTGGTTATAGTACTTGGTTTTTATGAAAAACCGATGTTCTCTATAACCTATGGCTCTGATACCAAATCTGTAACACCCCGCTAAAGCGGAAACACGAGGTGTGACAGCTAAGATTTCAATGCGATAGGAGATAAATAACATCATTCATTCATACCGAAATATTCAAAGTTTTAAAATTTAAAATGTATTACAACCAACGGAAGTTTGAAATTACAGACATAGCAAAATAAATAATGTCTTGAATGATGCCAACAAACGCCAACTAAGCTTTATCATTTACCTTCTGATTTCCTGAAAAGCATGTTAAAACAAGCGTCAACTACAAGAGTTGGTGAGTTCACAGGTTTTCATATGCACAAAACAGTTTAAATGCAATCAATTTTTAGTGAACCTTTTTATTCACTCAGTTTTTCATAAACCAGTTATAGTGAACCTTTTTGTTCACTACCGATACTATCCTGAACATTAGTGAACGTTTTTGCTCACTCCATTTCAAGCTTAGTATCAAAATGTGAGTAAATTTCCCGGGTTAACGTTAATCGCATGATATTTATTCTTTGAGTCACTACTAAACCTAAAACCAATTTGCCCTAACGATCTACCTCAGAGGTGGTAGCGAACCACATGTGTAGAGCGTTTTCGCGAACTACCTCAGCGGTGGGACTAAAACCCCACATGTGTAGACGCTGCACTACCTCAGCGGTGGGACTAAATCCCACATGTGTAGTACCACATATGATTACGTGCACCCTATACTCGTCAGTAAACAAAGGGTGGGTCCACTCTACCAAATAGCGCTATCCACAATAACCATTGGCTCGAAACGAGTTAATAGTAGTGTATTCAACATGGGACTTTTACTCAATATATCATGCCTCATAACATATCAAATTTAGCTCACAACACATTTTATTTCACAACATTATTCACAATTATTCACAATCATTTGTTAAGCATGCTTTTCACCCCAAAACACGTAAAAACGGTAAAAAGTGGGGCTGTGAATACTCACCTTGAGTAGCTTAGCGTTTTGAACAATCAATAGTGTGCGTAACCCCGATTCCAAGTCTACTTATGCCCTATAACAAACGTAATTGACGTAAGTCTTAATTCAACGGTCCATATCTAGTCAAGTCATTACCGATATCCTATTATAATGCCTTTACTTAATTTTATTAAGTTCAATTTAATACAAAAATATGTTTTTGTTACTTTATTCAATGTCCAAACATATGGGGATTTCTTGATATTTGCAAAACAACCTTTTTGAAGAAATCTGATTCTGGCAGATTTGTATTGTTTCAAAAATGCTACCATTAAGCTTAGTTCTAAAAGTAGTTAAGCTACCAAAATTTTATCCACTGATATTGGGGGTATTAACAACAATCCTACCAAATTTCATGATTTTAGGAGATGTTTAACATATTTTAAAATTTCTCACAAAGTCAGTGTGCATAAATCAATTTTGGAGATACATGTCAGTGGAGTTTGTACCATAAAGAATTCATTTCTACACCAAAATTCAAATTTCAAAAGGGATATTCAAGATAAAACAAATATCTAACTAATGAAACAAGTTTCACACGATTTTGATGATTTTTGAATCAGATATGACCTCATGAATCCATGCATGTGAATCTGCCATCCTTGGACAGATTGTACCACGAATTTCTTTTCATTGGTTGAGCACTCAAAAATCCACCAAATCATGTGATATCAGATTCTTGGGAAATCTAACTCACTGAACTTGAACTTAGAATCAAGAATCATGTATTTTAGTTAAGTTATCATGGAGATATGCATGCATGAAGTTGATATAAAATTCTGACCAGAAGCTGATGAACACTAAAAAGTTTTGACATGGTTAAGGGCTTAAAACTTGGAATTTTTGAATGATTCCAGTGGGGTTTGAACCCTAACACATAAAATATTGAACCATAAAAATGTTAGAGAAAAATGAGTCCATAAACACCCCTTTTTGGGTCGTCTACCCAACATGCAACAATCTGTCAGCATTGGATTGAAACCATAACTCAACATTTTAACCAAGAACACTTGTAATCTCTAAGATTTGGGGGTTTATTTGATATAAAACTAAAATCCCCCAATCATATACCAAATAAATAGATGAAATCTACTTGAACATCATCAAGTTATATGCATGAAATAATAGAAAGATTTTCAGCCCCAAATGGTTAACAAAACACCAAAATGTATGATTTCTCACCCAAAACTTGTGTTTATATGGAGGAGTCATAGAATCTCACCATCTTTGAATGTTTTAACACATTTCTATTGTTCATTCTCGTCCTCAAACATCAAAAACAACATTCATCCAATAAAAGAGGGTTTAAACCTCAAGAAATACAAGAAAAAGCTTCAAAAATGCTAGAAATCGGAGTTATAATGCACCTACAACACTTACCTTGATGATGCAAACTACTAAGGCTTTTGAAATTTTTGATCACACTTCTAAAAACTCAGATTTTTAGGGATTGAATGGCTGATTTCTTTGAGAGAAAAATGAGAGAGAATAGAGAGAGAAGAGAGAAATTTTGAATTTGGAAATGATGAAATGAATTGGAAAGTGTAGAAAATCATTATGTATGGAAAAGGGAGAGAGGTGATAGGGGGAGGGGGTGGTGGCCAGCCATGGTGGGGCCCACCCACCTCTTTATTCCTTTTTTTTTTTGTTAAATAAGCTAGGTTTTGTACTGTTAAATCCAAACGCAGTGTCGGTTCGCGACAGTTTTCGACAAAACCGACTTTTCGAGCATGAAATTAGGTTATTTAGAACATTTTATTTTTATTTTTGTAAAATACAATATTTTTATGCAAGTTGACTTTTAAAATTTGGCATTATAGGATTTTCGGGCGACTTTGGGCCGGAACAGGCTTTTTCGGGCAAATTTTTGGGAATTCTAGGTTATCTCCAAAATTTTTCGCACTCTCAACCTTTATTCTTCCTAAATAAATATAGGATCAAGATTTCACTAAGAATTATACTAATGAGTGATTATCGGGCCGCTAACCTGAGAGCCGAATTTTGTCGGTTGTCACAAAATATTATCTTTGTGATGCTGCGTACGCCAATGCTCGTGGATTTTTGGCGCCATATCGTAACACAAGATATTGGTTAGCAAATTTTCGACGTCGACGTGCTTTGACTAAAGAAGAAAAGTTTAATCATGCACATGCCCAACTCAGGAATGTTATTGGACGCGCTTACAGTGTGTTGAAAGCAAGATTTCCCATCCTAAAGCAAATGGCTCCTTTTCCATTCACAATACAAAGAAATGTGGTATTTGCTTGCTTTGCGATACATAATTTTATCAGAAAATATAATATTCAAGACCAACTGTTTATGGAGAGCAACGAGGACACTATATTTAACAACGAAGAAGATGTCGAAGGAATTGGAGAAGAAGAATTGGATATATCTCAATGGGGTGCTAATAGTGTTGTCCCACAAATACAATAAAACCAAGAGAAATGGATTGAATCAAGAACAAGAAAATGAAATAAAGCTTCAAAGCAACAATGGAGGTTTCTTTCCCAAAATGGTATAATTGATCCAACAATAAACCCTAACCTTCTCTTACCTTTTATAGGTAAGAGGAAGTTACACAAAATGTCAATAAAGGCCCCCGAGGTTCCAAACCTCAAACAAGGGCACCAACAAAAGATAATGTTTACAAGTAAAGGAAATTAAACTAGAAAGCTTGTTAAAGATAGTGGTTTTCTGACTCTTCACAACAAAGAGGTCCTACAATCTCCCCCTTTGTGAAGAAGTCAGAAAGGTGGTGGAAGCTCCAGTGCTGGCTCCCACTTGGACATCTGCAAAAACTCTTCCCAATCTCCGATGATCCGCGCTCTCATTTGCATCGCCGCCTCGACTCGTCTGTACATCAAACGTTCCTTGAGCTTCCTCTCAATCAGTCTCATACCCTCCAGAATCTTTCCCTTCCCGTCTATGATCTTTCGGCCCGGTATCTGATCCGCCAAGAGTCGACTCTGCATCCCGTTGTAGACGTAGAGAAGAGTACCATCACAGAATTTGGCAAGTTCGCCAAATCTCATAAACTTTCGCTCCCTCTTCTTCCTCGTCACGTAGAGAACCCCGTGCTCCGGTATCCTGGTTGGCATGTAGGGAAGGTAGACATCAATACCAGGTACGAGCAGGTTCGGTCTGAGCAGGTTAACCTTCGGCTGGCGGCTCTCGATCGCGAGCTGGTAGTCCGTTACCCGCGCAAGTGTGATCGCGTGGCGAACGTACTTCTTCAGTATCTCGGTGCCGTCTCTGTAGTGTTGGGGTCGGAGAATCGGACCCTGGAGGTACTTGATGAGCGTGAGAAGATCTTCTAGATGTACCCGATCCAAATCAGCTTCCGTGAAGGTCCAGTCTTGCAACACACCTCGAGGAATACCGGTACCGTACATGCGGACGTCGTACTCAAGAAATAACTGATGACCATGTTTGTAAGGGCGCATAGCAGTTACCTTGATGAAACGACGTCGGATTCTTTGACGTCCGTGGGTGGCCCAGTTGCACATCCTCTGGTGCACGTAAGATGTCCTTCTCCTCTTTGTCTTGATGTGCGAGATCCCGAAATAGACCTTCCGAGACCATACGTGCAGTTTCTCCTGCTGGAAGATACGGGAGAAGGACTCCTCAAGGAATGGCCGGAAGATAACTGAATGGTTCCAGTTGAGCTGGATGACGGTTGGAGCGGCAGATTCTGGATCTGTCGTGTGAATGGTCCGAGGAGCTTCCGGAGTGGGAAACTCAAATTCCGATAGGAAGCTGTTGTAGTCTGTATCCCGTACGATGTCGTCCCCCCTCTGGAAAATCCTGAGGCTTTGAGCAAGCGACCGAAGAATCTTCCGGGCTTCCTCCGGAATCTGAGCATCTGATAAGTCTTTCGGCGCTGCTTCCGGGGGAACGACGTTAATCTGCGCCGTATCGGTCATCTGAAGGAACTGAACTGACTCCCCTTCCGGGATCGGCTCATAGTGTCAGCTCCCCATGTCAGGAATCTCCTCCGTGTCCGAATCGACATAGGGAGCATCGGCGGCAGCATAGTCAGATGGAGCACTGGAGGGGCGGCCGATGAAGCTGGAGCTGGAGTAGAACCGGAACCGGAGGCAGAATGGAGGTCGGTGCGAGGCCTTTTGGATGAAGCCTGCACCTCCCCCTCATGAGGACCCGGTGCCGAGTCATCAGGGTCATCATGCCTCCGTTTGGAAGGCTGAGCCTGAGACCGACACATGGCCTCCAGTTCTCGGATGCGCTGCTGAAGGATCTCAATCTGGGCTTCCCGATCTCTAACCTGGGCGGAGAGGCGGTCGTTCTGAGTCGTGTAGGATGAGATAACGAAGGCATGTTTCGCCTCAGTAACGTAGCCCGGTATCGGAGGTAGTTCGCCCGAAGTCGGAGGGGCGAGTCTGAGAACGTCTTCGGTCTGACGGGGGATCGGAGTCTCGGATGATGGGGCTGCCTCAGAGTGTTTGCCCTTGATTCGCCGTTTGAGCTCGTAGAGCTCCGCATCCCTGTCCTCTTGAAGCTTTCGTGACGCTTCAAGATCCGCCGATCTCTTTCTCTCCGTCTCGGCCAAGGCTTTCTCCAGTGCCTCGACCCGCGCATCTCGAGCCCAGTTGGCTTCCTCCACCGCAAGTAACCTGGTTTGGACGACTTTTAGGATGTCGTCCGAATCCGTCGGACCTAAAAGTCCCGTTGGTACAAGGGTGGTTTTAGGGATTCCACCCGAATCCGTCAGGCCTAAAAGCCCCGGTGTTGCGTGATCATCTTTAGAGACTTTGCTCGAGTCTGTCGGACCCTGTCCCGGTAGTACAACACCCGGTGCCACTTGGGCTCCAGTTGTCGAGAAGAGTCCTACTGAGGTGCTCTCTCGGCCTGATATCACCGCTGGTATGATGTTGACAGTGTCAGGGATTCCGGTGGATCCTCGAAGGGCGTCACCCGACGCACCAACTCTCCCCGTTCCGGCGGAGTCCCGTGGGATCTCCGCTTGTGGTACAATAGGCCGTGGCCTAATGATAGAAGGGATCGTAAACGTCCCGGGAAGTGGCTCTACGACTCTATGTGCAACAAGTGAAGTCGAGAGGTGGGGCAGATCCTCTCTTATCTCAACACCGGCAGACTCCGATTGAGTGGCCGGTGGAAGTTGTGCTTGATCCCCGTGAGAGACTGAAACGACCATCTGTTGAGAGATGGTCGAGTGGCTGGGTGGGGCGTGCAAATGCGCTAGTTGGCTGCTAGCGTCTTGACCAGACACCGTAGGGTGCCCGGTCTCGGTGTGGGTTGCTTCTCTGTTGGATGGACTCAAGGTAAGGGGAACTTCCGTTTCTAATCTACGCAGCTCTTCCTCTTCGTCTGCATCCTGAAGCTGAGCCCAAAGCTCGCCTAATTGGACCTTAACATCTTCGGTCTCTTTTTCTCTTCTCTCTCTCTCCTTTTCTCCCCTCTCTCTCTTTCTTCCTCACTGTCTTCTCTCCCCCAGCCGGTAGCAATCTCGGCCTCACCTTCTTCCTCACGACCGACGGTCCGGTCATCTGATGCAAGATCCTCAGCAAGTACGGGATCTCCGGAGATTCTATCGTCGTTGAAGGAAGAGGTGGCTTCATCCACATCTATCACCTGGGCCTTCCCGCCCTTCGCTGGTTCTAATAATTGGAACTCAGAGTCAGATCCATAGTCCACCATCTCTGCATCCGTGGCTTCGTCATCGGGCTCACGACGGTCCGAAGGAGTGTGCTCGGGGGACTCATGACCGTCAGAGTCATCGCCGGAGGGATCGCCGGAGGGTTCGCCTCCTTGAGAAGTAACGGCCGCCGCGTGTGGTGGTGGAGGAACGTGTGCTTGTTCTTGTGGGGAAGCTTCCACGTCCTCACCAGTCGGTTGAGGTTGTTGCGGCGGTGTCGGCGATCGGCGCTCTTCCGATGACGAATGAACTGGGGATTGTTGGAGAATCCCGGTGTACTGCTTCACCCGGAAGTGAGTCGTGATTTCACGCTCGCGGGCAACTGGGGATGTTTCTTCGACAACAGTTGGTGTTCGAGCTCGACGGGTGCGGTTTCGGAGCATCATCTGATAGGCTTCTCCTCGAGACATGTGCGGCGTGGCGGACGTACCAACGACTCTACCCACTTCACCCCTAACGTCCACTCTCATCACTCCCGAGCCTTGAGCTCCCCCACTGGAGCTCTGGCCCGCCGTGCCAGAGGCACGGCTCCTAGGAAGGACGGGTCGCGCGTCCGGGGTAGGGCTCCTCGGTTCTGAGGAGTCCGTGGACGCGTCTTCTAATCCTATTGACGCTCGGTATAGTCTAACACTATCTGCTCTATGGTCCGCCATGTCGAGTACATTCTCAGGGATAGGCATTTCTACCTGACCTGGTCGAAGAGTCCTTCGGTTCATCCTGCCTATCTGAATGCTCTCGAAGCGCTGGTGGCCGGATCTGCGTCTGACGGCCGGATGTTGTTCCATGTGCTCGTGAATGATCAGACTGAAGAACCTCATCCAAGGAATGGATGTATGACGGGTTCTTGCAGGCCCTTGTCGGACGTCGGTGACCATGTCAGCCCAAAGTTGTTGGGCGAAGTCAATGCGCCTCCCGTAGGCGACCGCATGTATGATATGCCAGAACTGAGTGGAAGCCCGATCCACTCCGTGGGTCTTCGATGATAAGGTTCGGTTGAGGATGTTGAAGAAGGAGAACCAGATCGGTGGCAGCATCCCCTGGGTGACTTGGGAGATCCCGTTCGGTTTGTTGTTCGCAGTGTAGTGCACCCCGAGAGCGAGTACCTCGCTGAAGAGTTCGGGGCCGGAGACCAGTGGTTCGAACGGGGCCTCAGGAGTGGCAGCAGGCAGATGGAGGACGCGCCTCAAATCCTCCACAGTGATAGTGATGTCGGTGTGATCAACACGACCCACGATGGTCTGCACACCATCTCGAGTCTCCACGGTAGATGAAGCAAAGAACTGCTGAAGGTAGATCATGGGATTGTCGGCAGTGGCTTGCATCGCATACGCCAGTGGATGCGCACGAAGGATCTCCAGTACCACCTCGTCCTGAGCAGTGAAGTTGGACAGGTCAACGTACCCGTTGTTTTGGTGGATGGGACGGATGTCAGATGGGGCAATGAGGGCTCGGTCAGCAGCGTTGTTGACCGGGGAAGAAGGAGCAGGAGCGTTCGATTGACTGGCCATTTCTGTCACGTCACAAAAGGATCAGTTAAGTGTTTAGAAAGATGTTACGTTAAAAAGACTATACCCTCGACTAGGCGCGAGTCGGAAAACCTCGAAAACCCAAAAATGAGTATTTCGTATTTTCCGAGTCGAAAAACGAGCAAACACACGAGGGGGTGTTTTTCGATTCGGAAAAGGTGATTTTCCGAATCGGGAAACTCCAACACTTAGAAGAATTTTGAGAGTTCAATAAAGCACAAGTTTTCCGAATCGGAGAAGGTCCTTTTCCGATTCGGGAAACTCCCACACTTAGAAAAATTCAGCAAGACGAACAAGTAGGTTTTCCGATTCGGAAAACGTAGTTTTCCGATTCGGAAAATGTGCAAGACTTAGAAAAAATTTGGCAAGACTTGGTCTCATACGAGATTCGGAAAACCTCGGAAACCCGTAAGGGTAATTCCATGTTTTCCGAATCGGAAAAACTTAGCTTTGAAAACGAGACACAAGTCGGATTCGGAAAACCTGATAATCCGATTCGGATTTATCTGGTTTTCCGAATTGGAAAACACAATGAGTAATCATCGTTGAATGATGCGGAAAACTTGAACATTCAAGTTTTCCGATTCGGAAAACTTGAATGTTCAAGTTTTCCGATTCGGAAAATGACGTCTGTTCGAGTTCCAAACACAAAAACCGCTCACCAAACGGCGATCTAAGGCTCTAAACTAATAACATGCATCCTAAATCAGTTAAGAACAAGTTTCTAATCAACAAAGGATCGATTTAAAGCCCCGAAATCCCATTCCAAGAAGTTTGGGTTTCGGGTAAGTTTTGAAAAGTTTAGGCTTCGATCCAGACCTTAAAACGATAGATTTAAACGTTATAACTATATAAGGATTGATCGTAAACTTACCAGGAATCCGAAAACGTAATCTGATCGACGAACGGAGCAAAAACGAGTGCAAACGAATCGAGCGCGAGAGCGGTTATCAGGTGAGAGTTCAGAGAGAAAAAGTGAAAATTTGAATTTTTGTGAAAAGTAAACCTTGAAAACCGGTATATATATTTTTACCGAATCACACTGTGTTTGGGTCAAAAACACTGTGTTTGGCTCTCCTGATGACTCTCTTAACCCGACTTTCACCTATTGGCAAAAAACCACCCCTGGACTTGAAGTTTCAAGAAACTTACAAATTAGTCCCTGAACTTGTAGTTTTAAGAAGTTTCAAAACAGACCCTGGACTACAAGTTTCACTAAAGAGCAAAACGAGTCCCTGAACTCTAAGAATCAGAAAGTAGCAAAGTTAGTCCCCGAACTTGTAAGTTCAAGACATGTACTCTACCGCCCCCTGAACTTTCAAGTTCGCAAAAAGTTACAAGTTCAGCGCTCGACTCCCGAGAAAAGAGACTTACCTGGTACGTCTCGACGGGGTTTTGTGCGAGTTCTGATCTGAAGTAACCAGAAGTCGTTGTGAGGATCCACACCTACAAAAGAAAATATAAAATGGTATCCAAGGTGTTGTGGATCCGAGAACGTCAGTAAACACGCCAAACATTGAAAACAAGACTTAGTACTCCCCCTCGATTCATGCAATCTCTCAAAGACTATTAAAGACTCCCCCTACACACATGCATGCATAAAATGAACTCCCGACTCCCCCTAGACCTCAGGCAGGGAGGTCTAGCATTCCTAACTTGCTTAGGAGAAAGAAGTGACGTTTCTCGTCAAACGGCTTAGTGAACAAATCAGCAAGCTGATAGTCACTCTCAACAAAGTAAAGTTCAACATTATCTTTCTCGACGTGTTCTTTGATGAAATGATATCGGATATCGATATGCTTCGTCCGAGAATGTTGAACCGGATTTGCCGTGATCTGAATCGCACTTTTGGAGTCACAATAGATTGGAATCCGTTGCATGGTGTATCCGAAGTCGGCAAGTTGGGTCTTCATCCACAGAACTTGCGAGCAGCAGCAGGCGGCGGCAACATACTCAGCCTCCGCGGTGGATAAGGATACGCAATTCTGCTTCCGGGATGACCAACTCACTAGCTTGTCTCCGAGAAACTGACAACCACCCGATGTGCTTTTCCTGTTGAGCTTACAACCTGCATGGTCTGAGTCTGTATATGCAATTAGTTCAAAACCAGAATCCTTTGGGTACCAAAGGCCAAAATCCGGTGTGCCCTTCAGATACCTAAGGATTCTTTTGACTGCAGACAGGTGTGAATCACGTGGATCACACTGAAAACGAGCGCAGACACCCGTGGAGAAAACAATGTCTGGTCTACTTGCCGTGAGATATAAAAGAGAACCAATGATTGCCCGATAAGTCTTCTGGTCAACCGGTTTACTAGAAGTATCTGCATTTAGTTGAAAATTTCTGGGCATTGGTGTTGCCGCAGAGTTTGAACCACCGAAATCAAATCGTTTTAAAAGATCTTGAACATATTTGGCTTGATTTATGAAAATGCCATCAGGGCGTTGTCGAACTTGAAGTCCTAAAAAGAACGTCAACTCGCCCATCATGCTCATTTTAAATTGGGATTTCATGGTGTTCTCAAACTCTTGGCACATCTCAGGCTTTGTAGATGCGAAGATAATATCATCCACGTATATCTGAACTATAATTAAATCTTTACCTGACCTCTTGAGAAACAAAGTGGGATCGATTGTACCTTTCTTGTAGCCAACTCCTAGCAAGTATCAGTGAGTGTTTCATACCATGCCTTAGGAGCTTGCTTGAGACCGTAAAGCGCCTTGTCCAACACGTAGACATGTTCTGGAAATCTGGGATCGACGAATCCTTCCGGTTGTTTGACGTACACCTCTTCTTGAAGAACTCCATTCAAGAAGGCACACTTGACGTCCATTTGATACACCGTCATGTTCTTGTGTGCGGCATACGCAAGGAAGATCCGAATTGCCTCGATTCGAGCTACGGGCGCAAACGTCTCATCGTAGTCAATACCCTCTTGCTGGCGATAACCCTTGGCGACCAATCGAGCCTTGTTCCGGATGATGAGATCGTTCTCGTCCTTCTTGTTCCGGAAGATCCATTTTAGGCCGATGATGGATTTTCCCCACGGTCTGGTTACCAAGCGCCAGACTTTGTTTCTCTCGAATTCCGCAAGCTCTTCTTGCATCGCTAAAACCCAATCAGGATCAATGAGAGCTTGGGAAACATCCGAAGGTTCGAAATCACTAAGGAATCCTCCGAATAGAATCAGGTTTTCTATATTCTTTGCGGATCTCGTAGTTACAGGTTGTGAAGGACTCCCGATGATCTGGGAGGGGGGATGATCTTTTGTCCACTTGCGGGTGTGTGGGTGAGTGACATAAGCTTGTTGGTTGTTGGTGGCGTCGTTCTCATCTTGCACGGCCAAGACCTCTTGCTGGTTTCTACTTGATGACCCGGCCGCCAGATTATGCTGCGGTGATGCCTCCAACCGGGGCTCACGCACTACCTGAGCATACGTTCTCTGAGCTGAACTGGGTGAAGGTAGTGGAGCTTCCTCTGGGATAGGTGCAAGAACAGGTTGTGGGGTCTGTTCTCGGACAGGTTCCGGTGAGGCAGACGATGAGATTTCAGGGGGAGAGACCGCAGTTGATTCTGGTGACACTGAGTTAGTAGACGTGCTTGAAGATGGCTCAGTGACGAAAGCATCGGACGTCACTGAAGTAGAAGTTGAACCAGCATGAGCAGGAACTACAATCGGACCCGTGAGTGTGGGTAGATCATAATCTGCGAGGTCTAAGAAGTCTAAAGCAGAAAAGTTAGTGGAAGAATCTGTGCTCGGTGGTGCGGTGAACAGTTCAGGAAAAGCTGCATTTACATTACTTGAAC
Organism: Centaurea solstitialis; assembly: GCA_030169165.1. Classification (NCBI taxonomy): domain Eukaryota; kingdom Viridiplantae; phylum Streptophyta; class Magnoliopsida; order Asterales; family Asteraceae; genus Centaurea; species Centaurea solstitialis. The sequence continues at coordinate 31,165,829 of CM058044.1, read as the reverse complement.
TAGCCACAGAATAGGTTTCGGTTTCAGAAAAATCAACATTTGAGCTTTCCAGGATGGTTCGGGTTCGTTTGTTGAAAACCCTATAAGCCTTTGAGTTATGTGAGTATCCGATGAAGATAGACTCATCAGACTTGGGTTCAAACTTTTCCAAATCATCCCGGTCGTTTAAAACATAGCATTTACATCCAAAGACTCAAAAGTAATCGATGTTAGGCTTACGCTGTTCGACCATCTCGTAGGCGGTTTTACCGGTCCGCTTGACGATCAGGGTTCGATTCTGCGTGTAGCATGCTGTTGATACTGCTTCAGCCCAAAATGATTGAGGAACTCCAGAGTGAGCCATCATGGATCTCGCCGCTTTGACCAACATCCGGTTCTTCCTTTCTACCACCCCATTTTGTTGAGGTGTGCGTACGGCTGAGAAGTTGTGAGAGATTCCCACATCTTCAAGAAAGGATTGCAGCTTTGCATTGCGGAACTCGGTTCCGTTGTCACTTCTCAACTTCTTCACTCGGCGACCCAAGAGAACTTGAATCCGCTTGATGAAGGCAATAATTCGATCGGCAGCGTCAGACTTGGCTCGTAGGAATTCAAGCCATGTGAACCTAAAGAACTCATCAACGAGAACTAACATGTATTTCTTTTGGGCTAGGCTCTCGGTTCTGGTAGGTCCACAAAGATCCATGTGAATCATGTCAAGGGGACTCTTGCTATTCGTATTCCTTGTTTGCAAGCGGGACACAGTGTATCCTTGGAAAGGCGAGTCTCCGGTAGTCCCTTGACGAGATTTTTCGAAACCAGCTTGTTCATGTCTTTGAAATTCTGATGGCAGAGTCTTCGATGCCATAACCAACTGTCCTCCTTTGAAGCCTTTGCGAGCAGACAGATTGCATTCCTCGGATCAGATATTGCTTCAAACTGTGGATGTGTCTGAGGGATTGAACGAAAGACGGTGGAGTAAAGATTGCCATTCCTCCGTGCACTAAGGATGACGTTGTTGTCTTCATCATTTACATCGCTTCCGTATTGAAATTGCTTCACCCAGTATCCGTTGTCACAGAACTGACTGGAGCTGAACATGTTGTAACCTAACCCCTCGACATACCTTACATCCTTGATGATGTATTTCTCATCCGTAATTTTCCCATAACCCACCATTGGCTTAGGCGTCTTGTCGGCTGTTTTAACATATCCCTCGAACCTTTCAACATAGTCGAAAAGGAAGGATCTCTGACCAGTCATGTGTCTATATGCGCCGGAATCGAAGTACCACACATGACTGACCTGCAAGACAACTAAGCTTGTTTAGGGACCCATTGCCAAATGGGTTCCTGTGGGTTAGAAACAGATAAATCAATCGGTGTAGTCCCCTTTTCGGATTTCTCCTTAGGCGGAGGGGACTTCACTGACGAAGAGGATTTTGCTTTTCCTCTTTTTCTTCCCCTTCTCTTTCGGGATTTGACATTAGATTTAGGAGCATAGAAAGAGTTAGACACACCATAACGCAGGAAATTATCAAACATAAAGCACATGTCATTGCGAAAAGTATTAAAAGCATCGTTCAAGTTGCGATTAGAATTAACAGACATGTTCGAATTCTTTCCTACACTAGGTGCAGCAAAGCCTAAACCCGCACGGCTAGGACTATGCTTCTTAGGGAAAGCAGAAAAAGAGTTGTTCCTCCCATGATGATCCTTTCTTGGTGGCTTCACATTCTGTCCACCATCTTTCCTCCTCGCATCTGCATGAAAAGCACGGTGTGAGTTAGAGGACGGTTTTGTGGGAATGGAGTTGCCACCTTTTCCAGATGATGTTTTAGAAAATTTAGGTTTTGTGGACTTGAAAGGTTGATTGGGTTGTAACTGAGAGGTCTCACCCTCTTCAAAGGAACTTGAATGAAAATCAAGACTTTTAATGGGTCTGACTGAGTTACGAGCATCGTTAGACTTTGAATGCTTTTTCTGGAGTCCTTTGGGTGCGTGAGGCTTAACTGACTTACCCTTGTCAGTACCTACACATTTTTCACCCTCCGGGTTATTTTTCTCAGAAATAGGAGCTCGTGACTCAGTAGACTTCTCAGATTCGACAACAACAGATTTTGGCTTCTTTGGAATAAAGCCTGAAGGATCATCATCCTCATCTAAAAACACCTTCATATCATATTCAACATTTGGATCTAGGACAGTCTTGGGTTCAACTATCCTATGGTGTGAATTAGGGGGTTCATCATCATCTGAGATTATGGAGTAATGGTCCTCAGTGTCTAAGACAGGTTTGGGTTGGGGATTGACTATCGGATGGTTAAGGATTGGAGCAGTCTTATCATTAACTGAGTCTGAAAAGTAGAGATTTTCAAGATTCATTACTTTCCTTTTTAAAATGGAGTTGGACACCCGTTGGTTGGTTAAAGATTGGCGATACATTGTCCTTTCATCATGGTCAAGTTCCTTTAAAAGTTCAAAATGGACATCTGGGATAACATATCGAGCCTGAAGATCCGCAACCTTGTTATGAAAATTAGTGAAAGCTGAGGATGCGGTCTCACACTCTGAAGAAAGCCTAATCCTCTCGGCGTTGGCCTCGAGCAAGTCTGTTTCCAGAGTGCGTACCAATGTGTCTTTCTCCGAAACAATAACTTTCAGATTCAGGATCTGATGTTGACATGCATCCAAATCCATGGCTTTTAACCTAAGAGCAAACACCTCCTTTTCTAGCCTGACTAGGTCGGGACACTTAGTTGCGGAAGTATCCTCGGGTGGGATAACTAAGGTCTCCTCTGAAAGTTCCATTTCCCTAGTATCATAGCTTGAGTTAAGGTCTGTGTAGTTGATGGGAGGCATTGCTACTCTAGGGGTTCTGGCCTTGATGCCTTCCCAAGTGGGTTCGGAGTTGGTCGGATCACTAGCCGGAACAAAGATTGGTCTATTCGGAGGGGGACTAGTGGGAGGACTGCTAGAGGTACTGTTCGTTGGACTGATGGTTCTAGTTATGGTCTCACCGTTTATGACTTCGGTGTATGTGACAGTCTGCCTAACAAATTCCTCGGTTACATGTCCTCCTACTAGGGCAGGTTTGGGCTTGGAGGCTGCCATATCCTCAAAATTGTATAGATGAGAAGGAGCTTTATCTAAAACATGGTTTTCAGACAGACCTAGGCCGGGTTTGGCTTTGTAAAAAGGATTCTTTTTGGCATGCTGAGTGAGGATACTTAAAGTCTGTTCAGATTGTCCTCTTTTGAAATTGTTGTCCTCAAGCTCTTGTATTTTTGAAAACAACCGAGTTCTTTCTTCCGAAAGCAACTGGAATTTAATGTTGAGCTCCCCATGATTACTGTTAAGTTCCTCATGGGCTTTTTGAAGACAACTAAGTTTGTTTGCTAAATTGGACTCTCTAATACCAGACTCAAGTGTTTCACGGTTATAGACTATGGTCAAATCCTCGAGAGAGTCTTTGTAAATTGCACTGTCGATTCTAAATTTCGTGACAAGAGTCCTCTCCGATTGGAGACATCTCTCTAATTCACAAATTTTAGACTCCAACATTGCCACAGTATCAGTTATATCTGGGATAGAGGATACCTCAGACGGATCTATATCTTGATAAGTGCTCGGTCCAACGGCTTCCGATCCCTCGAAGTCAGCCATCAAGCAAAGACCCTTCACCAAATGATCCTCCTCGTCTGAGCTCTCCTCTTCACAAACCCAGTTCTCTTCGTCTACCAGCAAAGCAACCCCTTTTTCTTTCTTCCTCATCAGTGAGGCCTTCCTCTCAAAGTATGCGGCATCCTTGTATTTGACAGAGCAATCTCGAGCGTAGTGTCCCAACTTACCACACTTGTAACAAGTGGTAGTGGGACTTGCGGTTTGTTGAGGAGCGGGGTTCTGGGTTATGGGACCCTGGGGATGATTTGACCGTTGAATTCCTTGATCAGTTTGAATCGGTTGATCTTCCCTCTGAACTTGCCTGGAACTGTTTCCCTGGAATCGCCTCCATTGTAGTTGCTTTTCCCGTGATCCATTCTCTCATCTTGCCTTCGATCACCTCTATTCTGCTCATACCCATATCCTGGCCCTTGATCTAGCCTTCCACTCTCATGTCTTCCTCCATACCCGATCTCATATCCCTGACGATCGATATACCCAGATTCAGGAGTGTATTGCCTCATGTTGTTCCGGTAGTTGATGTCTAAGACTTGTCCTCTCCAATCTCCTTGACTACCTTGGCCTCCTTGATAGTCAAGATACGTGTTGTCTCTTCTGGGCTGATCTCTGTATCTGCCTTGATCTTCCCTGAACCTTCCCTGGTTGTTCCGATAACCTCCTTGATCGTAAGCCTGTATTCCCCCTTGCTGATAGCTTCCTCTCCCTTGATTTCCGTACTGACCTCTATCTTGCTGATAATGGCCTCCTCTACCTTGCCCCATTCTTCCTCCACTGGGAAATCCGGGTCCTCGTGATCGGTTGTATCCACGGTTTGCATTCAGTCGTTGTACACTGTGTGAGATGAGGGCAAGGGACTCATTCACATGGAAGAGTTCTTCATCTGAGATGGAGATAATCACTGGTTCATCTGGATGTTGTATGCTTGTTCCATAGTTCTGGTTGAACTCTTGATTGTGTTCTTCTGGATAGTACTGGGGAGAAACATTGTTGTATGGCATTGGTTGGACAGGTGCAGTGCTTGGTCCTCCGAAGGGCACGACCGACAATGCCAGAGGATCAACTGCTTTCTTGGAGCGTCCACCGGTGATGAATTCTTCGTGTTGAACCATCATGCTGAATAAGTCATGCAGACCCATGGCTCCCAGATTCCGACTTAGCTGAATGTTGATAGCCATATTTTGCCATTCCTGAGTGAGATTCTTCAAGAACTTAACATTCACTTCGTACTTTGATTTCTCAACCCCGAGCCGTCTCAAGTCGTTGACGAAGGCATTCAGTCTTTGATAAGACTCGGTGAGGGATTCGTTTTCCCTAGCCTTGAAGCCTTCGTAGGCATTAAGCGCGTTTTCCTTCTGACTCTCCACAGCAGTGTCACCTCCTTGCATCTGTTGCTCTATTTCCAACCAAACGTCTCGTGCGTTGGTTAGACTGTCCACTCTTGCATACATGTCGTTTGGGAGTGCCATGATTAACAGGGTAAGTGCACGTTTGTCGATGAGATGTCGGGCTCTTTGTTCTGGGTTGAACATCTCAACAGGCTTCTCGACCACGTATGCCGGAAGTTCGGGACAAGTATCGGTTTTAGGGACGGCGGCAACGGTGACCGTCGGTCGGATAGGCCCTTCTCGGATGGACTTCATCAGGTTTTCATCCAGCAGATCAAGGAAGTGGATCATTCTACGTCTCCACTGTTGGTACTCGCCCATCACCAGGACGGGAGGACGAGTCTCGGATCCGATTCCGAGGATTTCCTTCGACATTTCTATCACTTAGACAGACCTCCTTGTAAGACTCACTAGACTTTAAAAAAGAAAAAGGTTTTCAAAAACAGATATTTTGAGCGCCTCGGGACACAAATAGCGTTGAGATTTAAAAGGTTTTGAAAAGCAGCTATGTGTCGGATTCGGGGAACAATTTTGCAAGAGTTCCGGCTCGAAGAGGCGAAATCCGATCTGGAAACTGAAGTTTTCCGAATCGGATTTGGCTCAAAATGGGTGATGCGGAAAAGACACTTCTCCGATTCGGAAAAGGTGGAGTTCGGAAAATGCACACAAGGTTCGGAAAATGATATTTTCAGGAGCAAAACCCCAAATCAGAGGCCTGTTTTTCGATTCGGAAAATGCTATTTCTGATTCGGAAAAGAGGTGTTTTCCGATTCGGAGTATAGTGCAATTTCCGATTCGGAAAATTTGAACTGAAATTTCAGCTCTCGTTTTCCGATTCGGAAAACCTGCATAGGAACTCCGAAAAATCACTGAAAATCACTAAAAAACACTTAAAAGATAAGTGATAATGCCCCCAATTTGTAGGAAAATCACTAGAAAACAGTGGGGAATCACTTATCACTTATAAAACCTTTTTAAAACCACTTTTTAGATTAAAAACCCAAAAAGTTTGCAAAAACCCAAAACTTTAAAACCTTTAAAAATCTTTGAAAAACAACACTAAAGCCAAGGAATCAACAAGGTATGGCTCTGATACCAATTGTTGTCCCACAAATACAATAAAACCAAGAGAAATGGATTGAATCAAGAACAAGAAAATGAAATAAAGCTTCAAAGCAACAATGGAGGTTTCTTGCCCAAAATGGTATAATTGATCCAACAATAAACCCTAACCTTCTCTTACCTTTTATAGGTAAGAGGAAGTTACACAAAATGTCAATAAAGGCCCCCGAGGTTCCAAACCTCAAACAAATGCACCAACAAAAGATAATGTTTACAAATAAAGGAAATTAAACTAGAAAGCTTGTTAAAGATAGTGGTTTTCTGACTCTTCACAACAAAGAGTCCTACAAAGCACTGCATATATGGCTACTTTACGTGATGAAATTGCCAACAGTTTAGTTAATCATAATTAAATTTGAAGTATTTCTGTTTGGACTTTGTTACTTTATGTTGGAACTTGGATTTTTAAGTACTTTATGAATTTATGTTTTCAATTTTGGATTATAATGACTTTATGTTTTGAATTTTGAATTTTGTGTTTCAAATATATAATTTTGCTTAATAAATAAACAACAATATATAAAACAGCTTATAATTCATAGCCAGGGGTAAATTGGTCATTTCTGACATTCAGACCGTTGATTCAGGATAAAAAGGTAAACACCAGCATCAGTTTATCCAGACAGACGAATTTATCCAGACAGACAAATTTATCCATACAGACAGACAGACAGATTTGGTAAACAGCCCCTAACTATTTTTTTAACCATAGTTAGTTAAAAGGACCAAAATTGAAATAAAGAGCAAACCACAGTGACTAAAATTGTAATTGGTTTATAAGAGGGACCAAATTTGATAGAGAGTGTAAATCATAATGACCAAAAAATTTACTCTAAAATCTATATATATATAATATATATATATATATATTAAAAAAAGGTTTCTGCTTATACATCAAAATGAAATTGAAATATTTCATTGGTTAATTAAACAAATCCTAACAAATGATGATGTCATAATATCTTTTCAATTTTTTTCTTTTTTTACAACATGCTAAATATGTATACAATTCTAATCATATATATCTATATATAGAATTCTTTTCTCTTTTTATTTTATTGCAACAAAATATATATAGATTTTCTTTATTATTTATTTAGTTATTTTTTTTCTTTTTTACAACCTTCAAAATACATATACAATTTTAATCATATATTTATATAATTATATATATATATATCTGTAATTTTTTATCTTAATATAATTTATTTTATTACAATAAAATATATATATATATATAGATTTTCTTTATCATTTATTTAGTTAATTATACAATTCTTTAGTTTTTTTAATATTATTTTATTAAATTACTTTTTATCCTTTAGTTTTCATTTTTCACTTTACATCCTAATCGTATTAAGGTACAATAATAGATATATCCTTTAGTTTTTCCTATTTCATTTTACATCCTAATCGTATTAAGGTAAATAATAGATATGGCTTAAAATGTATTAAATAATTCTTTAAATTCTGTTAATGGTAATAAATTATGTTATACCATTATACAATTAATTTATTCTAAACAAATTATACGATTATATTGTTTACATTTTATTAGAGTTTCTATTATACTCTAAAGATTTTATTAGATTTTATTAATGCTAATAATTTATACCATTATATTGTTTATATTTTATTAATGGTAATCAATTATATTATACAATTATACTATTAAATTATAATAAACAAATATGTAAACTCAACCAAGGAACATAATAGTTTTGTTTATTTTGTGTTCTTGTTCCTTTATTATCGTCTAGAATGTAATAACGCATATATATATAATATGCAATAATTACTTCAAAGGTACATCTTTCAAAAGGTTGTCTATATTTACTATATTTAATACATGTTTTTATTTGATATTTTGGTGTATATAATAAGAATAGATTCTTATTAAAAATAATGGAATGGAGAAATTGATTTGTTGAATATGAACGAAAATTGGTCCTATGAATCCAATGTCAAATATATTATAACAATGTAAAGGAAGAAAAGAAAAATGCTTTTTCATGTTTGGCATATCTCATACGATTATATTGTTTACAATTTTTGGGAGTTTCTATTATATTGATAAAATTTTATTAGATTTTATATGCATAAATTATGCATAATAGTCACCTTTTTTTTAAGGGATTCAGTTTTGAAAATTTTGTATAAACTATGGGTGCTTGTAATTTGTAATTTAAACATATTCAAAACCTTGATTTCTCTACTAAATATTCTATAACCATGTCGCAAGATACGTTGAATTTCATTCACGAAATCAATACACAAAGTGACTCTTGGATGATAAAAGTTCGAATTCTTCATTTGTGGAAACAACCTTTTTCTCTAGACATGATTTTAATGGATGAAAGGGTAATTGTTTTGGGTCTTACTTTTAACGTTATGTCTGATGATATACTTGTTAATGTTATTTTTTATATCGTTGTTTATCTGTAGCGTGAAAAAATCCAGGGCACTATTAAGGCAAAGTTGATCTACACTTTTGAGAGGCTTCTTCGACAAGGTTCGATAGTTGTATTGAGTAAGTTTGGTGTTGCTGAAAATTGTGGTAGTTATCGTATCATAAATCATCCTTGTAAGTTGAATTTCTACGGTACCACCATTGTTAAGAAATCAGAAGTATTTGACGGACCTGTTTATGGATTTGGTTTTGTCAAATTTGATAATATCAACAATAGAAATGTTGATGATGAGTTTGCAGTGGGTGAGTTGTGTTAACTTATTTTTTTCTATTATAATGCATTTCATATATATTATTGTATGTTCTATGTTGTTGATAATTTTTTTAATGCATTCATAGATGTCATTGGAAGTGTTGTTTCTTGTGGTAATATGGATGTATATGATCGCAATGGAAAAGAAAGCAAAAGGATTAGTTTTGAGATGCAAGATTCAGAGTATGGTGATTATGTTATTGTTTCAATATCCCCCCATCTTTATAATGTGGTCTTACTTTCGTCTTTATATTCTTTTATCAGAGGAAAAGTTATAAATTGCACATTGTGGGACGCCTTTGCTCAAGAGCTATCAACAAATGTCAATGCTAGCAACAAAGATGGATGTTTGATACTTATAATTCAGTTTGCTAGGGTTCGTCTTTGGAAAGGTGTGCATTGCTCTTTTGGCGGCCAAAATACTAATGTAATGATCTATATGCGTTATGATTTTATTATTTTGATAATGGAGAAGTCTATTCATGGAATGGTTATATCACTCTTTTATATGTATTTTGTATATTACATTTGATTTGTAGTGAAATACTATGAACTTTATAATGCAAAGGTCTATTGTTATTAGAATTAAAATAATATGTTTAAGTTACTCGTGTATTACACGGGTAATCAACTAGTATATATTTAAAGTTTTAATTTATTTAACTTGAAATAATGGGATTTTCTTTTGTAATATAAAAGCTATACATTAAGATTGCAAGACCTTTATAATATGGTTGATCATGACCACGGGTTACTTGGTGTACTCTGATGTGATGCCTGTCCTTTAATCGGGTAAATAACATAATTGTAATCTATATTTAAATTAACGAGTAAGCAAATTGTGTAGGACTTAAATTCGTAAGCTCTAATATTAGTCCGACGATGTTAGAAGCTTGTCAAATTGTAATTTAATAACTTATTTAAAATAATTGTTTTTATTGAATAAGAATATTTATATAAAATAACCATTGTAGGTGCATTTTCATATGTTGTGTTTTTAATTTTGAATCATAATGCATATGTATGCAAATAACCACTCTAGCTACATTTCGATACGTACGTGCTTTCTAGTGATTCATAGCATCCACTTTCTTTATATTATTTGACAGTTTTAGTTTTGAATTTGTTTGCATGTGTATACCTTATCAGAGAGTGAATTACGTTTTTCATCCTTATGATTTGTTAGGAATTGCGATTTTGTCCTTATGTTTAGAAATTTGGATTTAGTTTATGAAACAAATTTATCGAAATAGTAAAATGACTATAACCAGTTATTAAGAGCCCGAGCTTTGCGCCGGGTTATAAACTGTGATGGATTTATCATAAGTAGTAAGATAGATTTATATGGATTTATAATTTTATATGACGAAATTCATACGTTGTGTTGTGAATTTAACTATATGTCTACAATAAAAAAAGAGATACATGGTGTAGCTGATGTATATTTTACATGACTGTTAGTATGTAGATTATATGTGTGTGTGTTGTGGGGGGTGGGGGGAGGGGTTATATGTTAATGAATATTTAAATTTAATAAAGAGATTGTGGCAACTGGGGATTAACTCAGGACAACATGCTTTAGTTGTTGGTGAACCTTGCAAGGATTAATCGGGACAAAGACTCAAATACCCTTAAAATAGATTTAATAAATTATTAAATAAAAAATATTAATTTTAAGTGATTTTAACCTAAAGTTTTGAAAAAATATCATGTACTTATCAATAGTTTAATGAAATTACTTGATTATTTTTTTATTAAAGTTATAATAGTTTAAATTAAGCAATAAAACAAAATGTCGTAATAAAATAAATAAATAAAGTAAAAGTAACAAAATATGAATTATGTAATTTGAGAATAAAAAATATAAAGATGGTATATTATAAAGACTAAATATGTAATTTAATGAAACACTTTTTGGATTAATTAACCAACTTAATTTAGCAAAG